>CM056387.1:8333004-8501331 GCA_029718625.1 Synaphobranchus kaupii
ATTCCCTCCAGTATCTCAATCATTCAATATTTCACGTGATCCCTAGCAGTGATGTCACTCACTAACTGAGCTGCATTTGACAGGAACCTTCTTGACGATGCCAATTATTCCCCCTTGACGATGTGCAGATTGTCTGGTCAAAATGAACAGAAATGAGCCATTTGTGGGCTTTTCCAGAACGTGCTAAATCCATTACAGTTAAAAAGCCAGAACCACCGCAAGAAGTGAAATTCAGAGCCTGATGCCTCCATTATGTGCAGGTTAGAGGAATCACATTCATTCGTGTGCTTTGAGCTGCTATCACAGCAATCGGAATGAGCTCTCAGTCATCCAGGTTCACGGCTCATTTTCTATGGCCGGTGAAATTAAATCTTAGAAAGAAAAATATTGACTTGTACTTGGTTTTGTTTTTTATTATTTTTGACAGTATGGCAATATTCACTGCGGTAAGACATGGATTACGTCAACATTTGTCCTTTGATGCGACCTGGAAATAAAAGCAAGTGGCTTTTGCCAAAATAACCTTCTGGCAGCTGCTGAACAAGAAAAACACTAGCAGCCCCAATAATAAATGTCTTCTGAATCCAGGCATAAGGGTATTGTACAGCTGAGATATCAAAATAAAAGTAGAGGCTGTGATATGCAATTTTGATAAGATGGTGTGTTAAAATCAAAGATGCACTCTTCACAGTTCAATCCCCAGATGAGAATACATTTCCGTAAATGTACTTGGAGGCTATGATCATTTGTTAAAATAAAACTTTGCCATATGCTATGTTTATTGCGGGTAGTAACGTCAACAAATACAGCTTTTTTTTCTTAAATTGTGTAAGGGCTGCTACTGAACTAGAAACATCCAGACAGGAAGAAAAGCAATAACTTCAAGAAAATGTATTTTCAACAAACAAAAAAACAGAGAATGCAGAAAAATCTCCTGGGGTCTGGGTAAATAAAAATATCCTCTCGCAGAGGAGGAAAAGCTGGAGGGTTTAGCAGGGGGTGTTCTGAGTACATCCTCTTGGGATTGCTGTAATGCCTATGGTGTTATAACCATTGCATGACCTGTGAATTCTTTGGGGATCTTAAGTCTGTGGTCGATTTCGATGACATTTACAGCGGAAGCACACAAAACACACAGTTGCTATGTTCAACAAGGTCTCTTCCTTTATAAGAGGCCTAATGAAGGCAATCGGAAACATCTGAGCTGATTGCTGGATCAGCCTCAGGGTGAGCATATCACTGCTGTCAAAAGTTCCTCTAGGGCTGCGTTCGGATCCAAAATGTATCCTTTCTTCCTGTCGTTCCCTACCCTTGCTTCAAGGGGGGAATCCAAATGCCAGGATGAAATATGGCAGCCATACCAAGTGTGATTCGGATACAATTTAAGAAAGGGGGAGGGAAGTAATTATATTCCCCTCGCTCCCTCTTTTATCCTCCCTTCCACCAATGGTATAAAATGCAAGCTTCCAGCAAGAAGGGAATCCCACAATGCAATGTTCCACATGAAAAAAAGTGGGCGATTACCACAGAACTATGCGGCGTTCATATTTCAACTCTATGGTGTTGCATTTCCGAAATGTTACGAGGGAGGTTCGGTTCCGTTTTTGTTTGTTTCTCATCAATCCTCCCTTGCAGAGCACCTTTTAAGTTTGCTTGCTGCACGTTAGCAGAAGATAGCTCACTCGAGGGGAAGACAGCAATGGAAGGGAGTGTGTTAAATTGAATTCGAATGCAGCCCGGGACTCCCCAGCTGTGGGAGGGGAACAGGTGTGGTTGCCTGGCAACCAGAGACGAGGAGCAGCCCACCCTTCCCCGGCAGCATCACAGTAACTTATTAAAATTCTGTTGAGCTTGGCAAAACTGTTATTCTGATTTGACACTGTATTCCTCCAGCATCTCATAGATATCGTAAGTAATGTTTTCCTTTGCCTCAGACTATGGGAGCTTGAGGCAGAGTAAACATGGAAAAAGGAACATTGCTACTCACGCTCTCAATTTGCAATTTTAGGTTTATCAGGAAAATCATATTTATACACACCAAATTGTGTGATGGACGGAAGATATTGTACACCCCCCCCCCCCCCCCCCCCCCCCCCCTAGAGACCATGGTCTGTGCCTAGGGGCCCTCTCATCTGCGCAGATTTGATTTAGATTAGTGACATCATTTTGAGAAATTCATTGAACATAAATACGTTGCTTTGGTTACGCGACATGTGCCCCTGTTGCCCGATCCTTAAAACGGCCACGGCCATTGCATTCCAAATGAACTTGAACACATTCCCTATATTTCTTACCTTCAATTAAATAAAATGTCCAGTGACTTTATATGTGAGGGATAATTTAATCTTATGAATGAATTATAACTTATAAATGAGTTATAAGTTAATATTGCAATTGTAATAAGGCTATGATATTATAACTTATGCATTATGATCCATAACAATTTATTTTGCATGGGAAATACTAGTAATAATTGAATGAAATCAACTTTAAATTTAGTCATAGGCTCTCTCATACTGTAACTACTCTTTACTTCTGCTCTTTGATCATCAGGCCAAATAAACTTATGTTGTTCATTATGTATTCCTGCAATTATGTATTACAGACTGAGAACATGGCTAGTCAGTTCATGTCACTCAAGGCCAATAAATAGATGACGTGGAATGTGGGTTCTTTTTTTTCCCTAAAATTTTGACAAATCACTACTCAATGCCTCTGTATTAGTATATTTTATATTGTCTCAGGGACAACAGAAAAGGTAAAAGTTCTTTTTTAACGTCTGCTTGTAAGTGACAAAAGAATAGAGGCAGAATTGAAGAAAATCCCATGAAACACAGGCATGTCATGTAATATTTCGTATTTAGTTTAGCGTGACGATGCAACTGTCGATATGTATTTTTATTTGGTGCCACACAGTCACCCACTGAATTGCTAGGTATATTTATTTTGATGCAGCTAAAGTTCAGAATCTGACCTTAAGGCTTGCCATTACATTTATATATTTTTTAGGGAGCGCTCACATTAAAGCCACAAACACTTGCACTGCACAGGGCTAATTTAATCACAAACCATTTCATTCCATCTGGCTGTAAGCAATGTGTGACAACAAGGGGAGGTTCTTGGACATTTTTGTTGGATTCCTCGGATCAGTGAATTATATTTGGGTGCTGAAGAACGGGTTCACTCTACCTGGATGCTGTATATCCAACTCCAGGACACATATATTTTTTAAATTCATACGCAACATGATTTTCTTTTCATTGCATTTGCTGCAGCATGCATGACAAAGTGAATCAACCTCTGAATTTGGTCTTACACAGAACTGGCAGCACTGCTTTACTTCTGCCTTAAATGTGACCTGTTTATATTGCTATATAACATAAATGACACCGATAAACTTCAATCCTTTTTTCTGAAATGCGACATTTTCTCAGTATTTCAGAGGAATATGTGAAATCGCAAGCTGATATATAATTAATTACAAGGAAGGAAGGAATTCACTATACCAGGGGTAGGCAATCTTGGTGCAGCCCCTGGAGTGCCGGTGATGTTTCTGGTTTTTGTTCCATCTGAGCTTGATCACAAGAGTTTGATGGATAATTAAAAGCCTGATCCTGAATATTCTGTATGGTTAAGTGCTGAGTGGCTCCTGCACATGATCACCTGCATTCATTAAACCTGATTCATTCAAATTAATCCAGTTATGTAGTTATAGGTTTGGATGAAGCAAAAACCAGGACCATCTCCGGCACTCCAGGACAAGGGTTTCCTTCCCCTGCACTATACCTTAGTCTCTTTCAAGAAAACAATATTCAATACCTACTTGGTAGCTAGCCAGCCAGATATGTCTGCAAGCCATATAATGTCAGTTGTACTACATGACAAAAATAACAAAGCAAAACTATTTTGCTAGCAAGTTAAGTAACATAACTTATTTAACCCCTTCGCGCAGATGCCAAATTTGGTCAATTCTTACCTACTTAGGGGACGGTCTATTTAACGCTTTATAACTCCAGGTGTGAGCATCACATAGACTTGGAAAATGACTTACTGTAAATAAAACAAGACAGTTGTTCCATTTACAATACTTAGATTAGTTTATTTTCATAGTGTAGGTCAAAATGAAGTGCCACAAATGCAAATAAACCTTGGCAAAAAGCAAGAAAAATGGTTTTCTTTAGTTTTAAATGAAATACTGAGACCTACATATGTGAAACAGGTAAAACTATACATTTCCTGGATCATAATCTCCATGTCCACAAGTGTGCAAAATCCGAGTGTGATATGCAGAACTACTATAGATATATGATGCTAAATATAGGCAGTGTACCCTGCTGTCCCTTAGTGTCTCCAAATGTATCAAATTACTAATGGGAATTACTATCTTTTCATCAGTATAGAGGGGTAGATATCTATGGGTTTAAACACCTATCCAAAACCAGTCATAAAATGAATAAAAGGAAAGGAAAAAATAATATTCATCTAGCACATATGCACAGTAAATTTTAATGAGTATTTTTCCATTCCCTAAGTGACAAGTATTGCCCAGGGAGATACTAATATGCCATACAGTTTATATTATGTACGGTAAAATTACAATAAAATGATATTCCACCATCAAGAAAATGCTGGCAACTGTTCTAGCTTAAGGGCAAATCAAACATAAAACATGACTGAGCCACCTACGACCGCTTACACTAAAGTATGTGAAATGCACTCAAATGTGAAAATAACAATATTGAAGATATGGCACAAAACTGTGGCAGACTGGAAAAACTAACATACATATTTGAAATATCACAAGCAGTAACGTTATATTTACATCTCTCTATATCTCTCAGGCATATTTGTTGACAGAATCAATGGTATGGTATCTCTGGTATCTTCTTCTGACCCACTCCCAAAATCCATGTATGCAGGTGCGGATTTCTCTTGCCATACTGATGAGTTAGTAAATCTTGGGAGAAAAACAGGAAACAACTATTACGCCTCAGCGAGCGAATGCACATCCTAAGTTGTTTGCGCAAAACTAAACTAATAAAACTAGGAATTCTGTTACGCCCGGTTGTAATTTATTCATCAAAGCATCCAATAAGACATTTCAAACAACGATGCTAAGGTTATAATGTCCTATATTGGATGAAAGAGTAGTCAATTAAACCAGAATGAACTGGAATGAGACAGGTTTGCAGAGTGTGGGGGGTATTATGCGTTGACGTTTCAGATAGTGCAATAGTGTTTTAAAGTGTTGTGTATTTCTCAAACGGATTGTCCCAGACAATAAATGACCACTGAATTTAGACAGGAAGATCTCTATGTGTAAAACCAATGGTAGGATTAGATATTTCTTTCAGATTTAGTAGCAGATATTGTTAGTAGAATGATGTGGTATAATTACACAAGAATTTCACGTTTATTTTGCATTTGAGTAAGCAGGACATTTCACGGCTGTTTTGGCATACGATCGGGCTATTTTTGGGTTTATCTTGTTGCTATGACAGAATACGAATCTTTGGTGGTGAAAAAATATTTTTATGAATCCACACACAGACGCTATTTTCCACTGTGTCACGCATGGGTATGCATAGTTGCAGGCAAGACTGGGTATGGGGTTGCTTGTTAAATGGGCGACAATTGTGACACTTAGAAACTTCGTATTCGGCAGAGTTGTCACAAATTGTGTACTAATAAAGATAAAACATGTACTTTGTTGTTTCCACTCATAGTTTGGTTGCAGGAGAAATTAATGTCTCAGTTGAGCAATCTCACATTGCTGAAGGGTTTAATGTGCACCTGTGTAATCATCAAGTGATCCGTGTAGTTGCAGAAATGCATGTAACCTTAAAATAATTACTTGTCATTTCAAATCTACAACAAGAGTTTATTTTTCAGCAATGTTGAGGACAAAATTAGTGGAATACCTGCTCACATAAATTACTGAACATCCAAAAAATTTCCATTCTTAGGCATGTCAGCTGCACCTGTTTGCTGAGGTCAATGTCCTCTTTTTCTATCCCCTCATTCAATTTATTAATTTATTTATTTTTTTGTTAATGAATATTTTTTCACAAGTATCCGTGGTCAATCACCCAAAATTACCTCAAACTCCACATCACACTTTGAAGTGATGCTTGTATAAAACATAATGTGTTAGCCTATTGTTGCACATTGCCTGTGTTGTGGAGTAAACCCTTTTTGAGGGAGGGCTGAAGGGGTTGCAGTGCTTGTCTTGCAAATTATCTTTCATTCAGCAGTTCTCAAACAAAATAGAGCAACATACTGCAGACGACCTCATCAGTATCAGCAACTATATCATGCACATGCTTGTTAACAGCAAAGACACTGGGTCATATTCACAAAACATGTGTACAATCATATTTTATCGTAAACTGTGACGGTTTTCCACAAACATTTTGCCGTTCATCTTTTTTTCCTTATCTGAATTTGTTCTTTGGTACGATGAAAATCGATGTGTGTTTAGAAATAAGCGTAAAGTAAATATATGCATATATGAAGAAGAGGTTTCTATTTAGAAAAGTGGCATAGCAGTTTGTCTGGTCGCCCCGCTAGGTTCCTCCCGTGCTTTGATAGGCAGCAGCATACATGTCGCGTCTCTAATTCAGCACTGTGATCGGTGCATAATAATCAGGAAGAAAATAGGCTATTGTATAAATTCTGTCACTCTTGGTCTTTATTGTCGAGAGCGGGTATTTGTCTGGCTATTGTCCTACACAAATGGGCTGCAAAGAAATACAGTCAAGGTACATAAATTCTATAAAATTCAATCAGCCTACTCCAACTTGAGAGATTCCTGTAATCCTGTCCTCCTGTCTTGCTACTTGACTATAAAGTAGCCTACTAGTACTACTAAACTACTAGCCTAGCGGCTGCATCGTCCTGCTTCTACAGTAGAAGCAAGTTTCAGTTTTGAAAATGACCTCTCTGCAGAAGTCACAGGAATTGTTAAAA
This sequence comes from Synaphobranchus kaupii, assembly GCA_029718625.1. Classification (NCBI taxonomy): domain Eukaryota; kingdom Metazoa; phylum Chordata; class Actinopteri; order Anguilliformes; family Synaphobranchidae; genus Synaphobranchus; species Synaphobranchus kaupii. Next base: position 8,339,974 of record CM056387.1, read on the forward strand.
AAAGCTTAAATGCCATGGCGACATCAGGAAAACTGGGAAGAAGGGACATGTGCTTTAGCAAGATCTTTAATTGAGCCTGTTATTCTGTTATTCTTGAGACAGCGATGCCAATAGAAACCAATGGGGAGCGCATCCGAACCAGGAAGTTTTAATTTTGCGTCCATCTCACATGCGCAGTTGTGTCCTTGGAGTCACATGTACAATGAGGATGGCACAGAAATTGACGTGAAGATGGTTGAGTATTTCATTGGTTTATAGCGCGTAAAGATACTACGTAGGCCGGAAAAAATAATAATAAAAACATTAATATATTTGTCTGTGTGGTAAGGAAAAAAAAATTTGACCACGGAAAAATAATAAGCAATTTTTAAGAAATTTTAATGCACAGAATTAACATCAATATACGTATGAGTGGAAGTATATATTTTTTGCTGTCAAAAATGAATAAAATGTAATCATCTCAAGACAATTTTAAGCTATTAAAATGCATCTTTTGGGTTCCTACATGGCATTATAATAAAACCGGTTATGCTTGCAGACACACATGTGTAACTAGTGGGATAATCGCTAAACATTAATGTTAGCTAGTCAGCAAGCATAGCTGTTCAACCTAAGTGTTTCTACATTCATGTATAGCTTACGTCATCTTTCGAGCTCTGGACACTACAACGCTATGCGGTCGGAAGTCTGATAAATCAGGTCGGAACTTCCCCACATTCGACTTTGTCAGGAATGCAGCATTAGCAGTGGCATATTACTTAGTCAGCAGTTACCCTACTTGGAGAGCAGCGCATCTTTAGGGACCGCGCAGACATGTTTACGGAGAGCGATGAATGACTTATGTTTACACACCTCCCTGAAGTCGGAATGCCTTTTATGGGATTGGTTTATTTATGCTAATCACATGAACAGTTTTACCCATCAAATTTACAGACAACCGGCACTCATCAGCAGATACACCTGGGATGTGTGCAAAAACGAAGGTCAGCGCATGTTTCATGAATCCCGCGTTGGTTTTTCATAGGAATTTTTTTTTAAGAACAAAAGTAAGAATAACTTAAGAAAACTTTTGTGAGTGAAGCCAAATAAATGCTTTTGTGATTCTCTTTTTAAACTGCAAAAGCTATCACATAGATACAGAAGACAATTGCAATGTGCATACGCAAGCTTTAAATTGTATTAACAACAATTAATACAAATATATTTCCATCACACTTTGATAGTTTTTTATTCCTTCTCGACGGTTAATTTCTGACCATAAACATCTGATGTACTTTATTATTCTCTCAAGGCTTATATTATGAAACTTAGACGTCATTGGCTTTTTGAAGAGTATCCTTGATTTCACTCTGCTATTCAGGTGTCCCTGAAATCGGGTCTCAGTTAAGCAGTGTGCTTTGCCCTCAATTTTCAGAATTAATTTCAGCCAATCTTACAATTGCATTGGGATTACCTTGAGCAGAGACCCAAGACTCACGGTCCTTTTAGCTGTATCCTTGCATGTGTCCACCGAGTCCATGGCATTTCTCAATAAGGGTTGACATTTTTCAAGGTATACAGCCCTTTCCAAGATTTCACAGGTTTTAATGCCTGGGAATTCTTGAAATCTCAAATGACTAACCGGCTGAGAAAACCCATACGAGCCTTTCCATCAGTGGCTTGGCGCTGAAGCTAAGTGTATCACTCAAACAACGAACACAATCGAAAGAATCGCGGACTGTTCTGAATACGTCCAATAAAAAAAAACGGATGCTTTTTGCAGTTGTGCAGAAGCAATTCCAATATGACCTTTCAGACAGAAACCCTGTATTGCAATCCTCCCATTCCTCATTCAGCCACCTGTGAAATAGAGCGTTCCATGTGACTCATGCTTAGTTTTTCGCATAATGGCTGTGTCTCAATCGCAAGGGATATGCCTATGAAGATATAAGTAGCCCTCCTATGCATTCAAGGCACGTCCCAAACGGAGGTAATGACAAAATGCATCCTTTCGAGGTGCCTTACTTTGGTGCGTAAATGTTTTCTCAGGCAATGGTTTTCGGCCTGAATGCGTTCTTTGTGTTCTCGCTATCAACTGAGGCAGAGCATAATCTTGAACACAAGGTGTCAGGACTTTAACAATGACCCATCCTTCACCAGGTAAGACATCGTGCAAATCTTTGTGACAACCTCGGAAATGTTCAAATGCATTAAAGTGATGGCAGACGGTGTTACTGGCAGTAATCGGGCACTGAAAGTGTAGTGATTGAACCGTCTGATGTAGTGATATCTGCATGTCTACAGAAAATAAGTGATTTAAATTTTGTTACAAATTTGAGTCATATGTTGGATGTTTAGTGAATTACAAGCTTTCCGCTAGTAATCACCATACTGGCCCATAGAGTTAGCTAACACAGGCTTAGCCAGTGAACTGTGGAGTTTGATGGGTAAAACTAAACAGATAAATGCTCATAGTGTTACCAGAGCAATTATTATATAATTTTGTTTAAAATCTATAATATATGTATATGCATAAAAAGATGAAAGCATGCATGAAAGATGAAAACTTCTATTATGTATTTCAATTTGGGAGATACTGTATATCATACATATATTGAAATGTATATTGTTTAATATACAATTAAATTACAATTTAGCCTTTTCCAATTTTTTTCCCAATTTATTATACTGGGCATTTAAAAGGAGTGACTACCACATACTACAGTTGAAGTCGGAAGTTTACATACACTTAGGTTGAAGTCATTAAAACTCATTTTTAACCACTCCACAGATTTCATGTTAGCAAACTATAGTGTTGGCAAGTCAGTTAGGACATCTACTTTCTGCATGACACAAGTCATTTTTCCAACAATTGTTTACAGACAGATTATTTCACTTTTAATTCACTATATCACAATTCCAGTGGGTCAGAAGTTTACATACACTACGTTTGACTGTGCCTTTAAATTTTTAATATTTGTTTGCATATCCTTTGCATACCATGACTTCCTGATGTCTGTGACCCAACAACATCAAAAGACTCTTGATATCTTATTTTCTGGTACTCTTACAAGCGATACTATAACATCTCTGCATTTGAATGGATCTCTATGGGAATTGGGGGGTGGTTAAAAATGAGTTTTAATGGCTTCAACCTAAGTGTATGTAAACTTCTGACTTCAACTGTATGTGCTAACAAGCGACATGCTTCACGCATGATTTTAAGCTCTCGTTTAATAAAAAAAAACAACAACAAAGTAAAAGTGCTTAAGGTTAAGTTAGTAAAGGTCCTTTACCCATTTCTTAGTGCTTACCACAATGGTTGTGAACCACTGATCTAATTCTCTCCAGGAAATGTACTTTATTCTATTTAAAAAATATAAAATACTTTTATTTTGACACATTTTGTTTCTTGCAATATTTTGTATTCTTTATTTTGATACGTTTACACTTGGGTTATTTTTTATCAAAATACATTTTGATGTAATATTACTCTTTATAAATTTGGGTGAGTTTATAAAGATTAATATTCTTATGTATATATGTAATATCATGACTATTTCTCCTACATTACCACTTCATGAATTCAAGTCACGGTAGAATTTTTCTCCCCGGAATGAGTATACATCATCATAATCTTGCATAAATAGCTCAAAGGATGTGAAGGCAAAACAGATTGTGACAGCATCCACAATGACGTGGAAGATTCCGTGGGGTGCTTTGAAACGGCGGAGAAGCAGCAGCGTTTTGTGATTCAACTGGCAACCGACTATTCCCACTTTCTGATCCCCCCGTGCATCCCTGCGCCATCACACGTAGAAAGAGGATTCTGGGAGTTTGCCACCCGCCCCCTTTTGTCACTCATTAACTCCCTCGAGGGAACACGCACGCGAAAGCCTTCTCACACCCCTTTCCAGGGCCAGGCTGACATCCAGTCAGACGGTGTCGAGGGTACGTTTAAGAAGTGACTAAGAACGCAGGGAGAGGAGTGGGCTTAACACCCCTACCTGCCATCGCTGCACGGGTAGGCTCGGCGAGAGAGTGAGGGTTGTGGCACCGGCGGAGTTTCAGGGTTGAAGATAGCTCAAGTGTCACGGTGGGTGCGTTCCTACATTGATCGAAACTGACGTCTATCTACAATCTGGGCGCTCTGTAACCAACTGTCGCAAAGCAATGCTTACAGATCTGCCCCTGCCGTTGTATGATCACTTATAAATAGCAATCAGCTTTTTCCAAGTCCGATTTGTTTTAGAGCTACAGCCCATAATATGTGTGGTGGAAATAAAAGATAAATAAAAAACAACGTGTAATGTTTATCATCAGTTAATACATTGTTGGAACCCACTGTTTGAACAAGCTAGGGATATAATAAACACACGTCTACATTTGCCACAGGTACTAGGTAGATGCGACTGCAACAATATCAGACCCGCGAAAGACCGTAACGGTTGAGACGGCAGACCCGATGAAGACCGTAAAGTTGAAATCAGTTTCCTTTGTCGTTTGGAACAGTAAACACTTCCTAAAATTTGGGAGAAACTTCTGCATGCAGGTCCGTATGTGATTTTATGCGCACTCTCCAAATCTCATTTAGTGATTCTTACTCAAGAGAATGCAGATATTTTTCAGACACAATCACAATTATTATTAAACATATATTATCCTTACCTCAGTAAGGTTGCTGAAAAACACATTTAATGGATAATTTAGTTTTTCAGGTAAAAAAAAACAAAACTGATGATGACAATAGAAACATGCATGCGATAGAAACAAAGCTCGATACAGGCAAGGGGTATCCGTTCTGTTCAAAATTGGAATTCTAACTACAAAGCAGAGTCTGTAGCCTGGTTATTTTCTACCAGAGGAGACGGACCCTGTACTCACCAGGTTTAGAGCTTCTCCCGGGCTCTGACCATCAAACGATTTGGCTCGGCGGTGATGAGGTTGCTTTAATTTCCCCCGAACTGTCCACAGCAAATACCGTAGCCCTTCTCTCCACTTGAACAATCTGTTTCCCTCTCTCCCTCCCTCTATCCTCACTGACTATCTCAGCCTCTCTCTCTGTCGTTCTCTTACTCTACCCTCACTATCACACTCTGCCCCTCTCTCTGTCTCTCTCTCTCTCTCCCTATCACACTCTGCCTCTCTCTCTGTCTCTCTCTCTCTCCCTATCACACTCTGCTTCTCTCTCTGTTTCTCTCTCTCTCCCTATCACACTCTGCCTCTCTCTCTCTCTGTTTCTCTCTCCCTCACTATCACACTCTGCCTCTCTCTCTGTCTCTCTCTCCCTATCACACTCTGTCTCTCTCTCTGTTTCTCTCTCCCTCACTATCACACTCTGCCTCTCTCTCCCTATCACACTCTGCCTCTCTCTCTCTCTCTGTCTCTCTCTCCCTATCACACTCTGCCTCTCTCTCCCTATCACACTCTGCCTCTCTCTCTCTCTGTTTCTCTCTCCCTCGCTATCACACTCTGCCTCTCTCTCTCTCCCTCTCTCTCTCTCTCCCTCACTATCACACTCTGCCTCTCTCTCTCTCTATCACACTCTGCCTCTCTCTCTCTCTCTCTCTCTCTGTCTCTCTCTCCCTATCACACTCTGCCTCTCTCTCCCTATCACACTCTGCCTCTCTCTCTCTCTGTTTCTCTCTCCCTCGCTATCACACTCTGCCTCTCTCTCTCTCCCTCTCTCTCTCTCTCCCTCACTATCACACTCTGCCTCTCTCTCTCTCTATCACACTCTGCCTCTCTCTCTCTCTCTCTCTCTCTCTCTCTCTCTCACACACACACACACACACACACACACACACACACACACACACACACACACACATCCCTGCAATTGAAAGCTCCACCTACACTTTTGTAATGTTGGAATTCACTGCAGAAGAGATTACAGACAACACACTCCTGATATTATAACCAAACAATGTTTTGTTCCCCATCTCTGTAAGTACCCCCGTTGCGCACGGTGCTGACCTTTCAGCCAGGCTACATCCATAACCTTGTCACTGGCTGCTCAGGGCTTGATATTTATACATATTGCAAACTAAATGTTGCATCTATTTGCCAGTTTGCTATATTTCGCTGCTAGGCACTATAGGTACTCTGTTACTTACATAAAGACCAGTGGACATTCCTCCTTCAAAAGCTGCCATGATGTTGTGCCTGCAGAGCTGAAAATCGATGGGGTGAAAATTAATTTACAACATACTCAACGTTATCAACAAATTATTCACATTTGCATCACAAAATTGTGCACATTTTATTGATATTATTTAAAATTGTGGATACACTGCGTGTACTCTTCACACCTACACTCAGGGAATATTCTTGGCAAAGATCTGCAATGCGCAGATTTTGTAATTCAAATGATCTCGAAGCGCAGGTTTTCTTTTTCCTGCAGGTTAACTGCGCGCTAACGTGGTAGTTAACGGAGTGATGTGCATTCATTACATATGTAAATGTATACTCAGCGATGTGAATTGATTTTGGTCTCGAAAAACAGCTTGAGACCAATGGTCGGTTTAAAGGGAGGTTTTCTGCCCGGTCTATTTTCAGCTCGCCAACAGCCAATGGAGCTGACCTCCGTCCTCCTTACGTAGAGCCCGCAGAAACAAGGCACAGCGCTGGGAACCTTCTGGGGCTCTGACTCCGCTAGGTGTTGGCAGAGAGCCTACTCGCCGCCAGGACTGGATTTGAACATCTACTTCTACTGCTGAATAAGAAGTGATTTTTTTTCCCACTGACAACCCAGAGTACACTGACCTTTGAACCACCACAGCTATATCTTATTCATTTGGAATTGTTCACTGCTGGTTGAAAGAAATCTCTGCAACCCCTTATAATGGCATCATGACTGTTCACCACTGCTATGGGAAAAAAACATTCCTTCCCTCCATGCAGTTTATTTGAACTCCAGGAACATACTGGGCACAATGTTCATAGTTCACAGTGCGGAACCTTGCAGACTGAAGCCGTGAGCCAACGGGTGTCCATTTTGCCCTTGTGCCGTCTCTTTCTTCTTCTGCCATTCACTTTGGTCGCGAGAAAAAAGAGTGAAGAATGGCGACCAAGGTACTCGCAACCGCCTTGCGCTGCTTGGAGAATGAAGTGCTTTGCCTTGAAGTACTGACTGCTAAATCAGCTGCAGTGATAAATCTATCTTTAGATGTGGGTTTAATCCTTGAAAAGAAAGAATGACTCAGGATCACTGTAAATGCATCCATTGTTAAGACGCATTATTGTTATTTTGTGATAGGTTGACCACGTATAATTATGCTCATCTAAGTGGATTACGCACTTGGCGAACAGGGATTACAGCCTGCCTTCTTGAAACCTCTGCAATGTCGCGAAGCATGCAAATACAGTTAATTACCCTCTGCGCGCTGACCGTTCCATCACAAGCGCCCGTAATCCGGGCGCACGCCCTGAGGCGAACGGCGCAAGCGAATCAGGCGAGAGCTCCTGGCGATGTCCGTGCCGACGCGGAGAGGAGAGATGCTTTCAGCCCGCGCCGGCGTTGCGAGAGGAAGTTGACCGGGCGAGGGGGTGGAGGGAGCGCGTGCCCCGGCCGCCCGCCTCGGCGGGACCAGCTCCCGAACGCGGCTACGTTAGCATCTCTCGTCGTCGGCGCCATCTGTCTCGCGGGTCTCACTCACGCCCTGCTCGCTTCCGTCATGCGTATTCATGAAGGTGCCCTTTCAGCGTTAAGGAGAAAGGAAGAAAAGTGGATGCAATTACAGTGGGGGATAAATTGAAGGCACGTGGTGAATTTGACCAGGTTATGAAACCACTCCAAATGAAGTCATTTAAAAAAACATTTTTTTCAAGAGCAGCAAGCTTAAATATTCAATTATTTCCAAAAAGTAATGATGCTGCCTATCCATTTTGAAATGGCAGATGTGTTGAAAATCTCTGTGCTTCTCAATCCCATCTGATGGGAAAATGTGTGTAAATTTTTTATTTGCACCATGTTCTTTAATTTTGTAAACAGCTGTTCAAATATTTACAGTTTCCACTATTGCTGCACAGCATGCTGGTTTCTCAAAACTGACTGAATGGTGCATCAAGGAATGCATTAGATAATAGCCTACACGAGTAAAATAAACAGAAAATAACCAAGTGCAAGCACAACCAATAGTATAATAAATGGAATGGAATGGCATCATGGAATGGAAAATTGATTCGACTGGTTTTGTCAACCATTATTTTCAACCATTATTTTCCTGGCATTTAAATGTTGCAACGTCACTGCGATATACAAACAAGACCGTGTGCAGTATCAACAGTCACAGTTGTCATTTTGGGCAGAGATATTTGTATACTGTGCCTCTCCTGTGTTTCTACGAAGCGCTGCTGTTCTACACCATCGAGCATTTATCATCGTTATCACTCAATCGCCGTTGCTTATTGGTTTACCTGGGAATGTTGCCACTGCCAATATGCGGTTAGTGTCTAACCCATCATTGTGATTAGTGTTAGGAACAAGATTAGCAGCTACTGCCATTGCCTATGTCTCTCAGTGGTAATGAAACTTGTATTGGCTCGAAAACCGACATCCAGGCACCGAGAAAAGGCTCGGGATTTATGGCTGGGACAGCAGGTCTTATTGGACCCTTCCAGCAAGGTTGACAAACATCACATCTGCATGAGGGAACTCAGGAGCATGTATCAAAAGATCCAAACTTAGTCTCCCACTCTCCGATATTTCAACAATGTTCTACAGACTGCTTAGGTTGTATGCCTAATTTATGAAGTGAAGGATAATTTGACGATCGCAGAGCACATAATTAAAGTTGGCTGGGAAAGATGGATGGTCTTAATAGCTTTAGCATGTGGTGATTTCTCTCCAGGGGATCCCAAAAGCATCAGCCATTCGGGGTGGATTTCATCGACTATCCCCTTTCTGCCACCGGATGACAGATAGGGTGATTTAAACCACAGCCGGCTTGCCTCTGTCCCACAGTACCGCAACGATGTAGGGAAATACATCCTGCGCTCTCTGCTTATGGAGAGAAAGAGGAGAAATGGCACCAATTGCTTGTCGTTTGTGAGCCAATGGCTCCATTTCTATAGCTTTTTGTTCACCTCGCTACCCCCTTTGTCGATCCCAGTCACGCAACGTTACTCACTCACTCGCGCGCTTCTGACAATCATGAAATTGTCCCGGCTTCGTTACCTTCGATACTTCTAACTTGAAAACAAGGGCATAGGTTTGGTTAGGAAGTTGGTAGGGACACTAAATATGTAGGGCGGTCCGGGGTCATCCTTCCCCCGGTAGAAAACTTTGCAAAATTGAGCAGCTAATAGCACCATTTCCAAAAGTTTTAAATGTCCAGTTTACTACACATTTCTTATCATATGAAATATAATTATGGACTTAACCTGTTCTTGATATACTGTATATCATTCTGATTTAGTTGTATGATCTGGTTACATCCTGGACAGGTATGCATGCATGCAGTATGTCTATTACAATGGTTTTTCGCCACACACACACACACACACACACACACACACACACACACACACACACACACACACACACACACACACACACACATACACACACACACACAGAGCTGACCTGGCTCACACAGAGAGAGAGAGAGAGAGAGAGAGAGAGAGAGAGAGGAAATAATGGAAATGGTCAGAGGACCAGACGCGACAGGTGGAATTCTTTAAGTGTCCACAAGGGAGCACCACTAGAACGGAGATGACTCCATGGGAAGGGGGGAGGACAGAAAGAGAAAACTAAAGACAGTTCTCCACTCTCGCACTGAGAGATTTTTTTGGGGGAGAGACTGGGAAAAAACAGGGCGAGCAGAAAACGACCCGCAAAATATCGGGCGAGGAACTCGTAGGCATGAGAGAAGGGGAGAAAGGAAAATAACACCTCAACTCTCAATAGAGATACAAAAATGAGGTGAAACAGGGAAAACAGGAGATAACTGAAAACGACCCCGAACGGGCGAAAAAAAGAAAGAAGGTTTCGAAAATAATCTCCACCTTCTCGAGACAAGAGAGGGAAAACAAAGGAGAAGAGAAACAAAACCAAGAGAAAAGACTGACAGAACGAGAGCAGGAGTAATTCCTAACTAAACTAACGCACAGGTGTCCAGTCCCACGTTGTCTCTACAACTGTAAAGACAAAGTGGTCAACAGCAAGTGCTACCTATACCTTTTTACCGGCTTAGTTTGTCAAGGATAGACAACATGGAAGCGCCGAACCAGGAAAACGCAGAGATTAAATAACCGGCGGAAGCACAGGACAGGTGCAATCCCTAAGTGCCGGGATAGAACGAAACCCCGGCATGGACCAAAGGAAAAACGAAACAAAAAGCGCCCCAAAGGAGAACGAGCACAGGAAGGGAATAAGCCTGCCAGACCATGACAGAGAAAGAGCTAAGCCAAGCCAAGCCATCAGTCCAGAACTCATTTTGAGGAGACAACATCGTTTGCGGTAATTATCTATTTTCTAGCTATTCTACATCGATGTGAATGTGGTTACAATGGTTTAAAACATTATTTCCACCATCAAGTTAGCAAAGCTGTATTCCGACTGTGAAGTCGAATGTGATCTCTAAATGGTACGTAGCATGCGGTGCCAGATATTTTTACTGCAACCTTGGACTGTGATTCCAAAACACTTTAAATAAACCAGTACGACAAATGTGACAGCTTTTATGCAATTTATTTGATGGCTCAAGTGTAGGATCAAGCGTCTTACAAGTTGATGGGTTTTTGGATTGTTTACAAGAGCACACAATTCTTCACAGATCTAGCATCTTAATTTTCCTCTCAAAGTGCACCAGATTGATGCATTTAACTGCTAAAATTTACAAAAATTTATCCTGGGGGGGGGCATGTCCCCGGACCCCCCTAGAGGGTGGGGGTGTACCACCTGATAGTAGAGCCAACCATTTTTATTATTTATTTTTTGCTGGATGCATTGAACTGTATGAACCAGAGTTATTTGTTGGATGCATTCAACTGTATGAACATAATTATAATTATAATCTAAACGTGACATATTGCATAGGCTACATATGGACAAATGAATAGGCTATATTTTTGAAAGGATATGGGTTAATGTTAAGCATTGAAGGTTGTGTTTCCTAGTAACAAACACACTGAATTATATGGGAAACAAAAATGTCAGTAATCTGCTTACGCGCATAACTGCAATGTGTTTTAGCCTCTTTTTTTTCATGAATAACTGTGGCTTTTGTTCGTCCTATAGAATGAGTGTTTAATGAGGGATTAAAGCGCTTTATAATAAATGAAAAGCAGCGGTAAGATTGGATTGTGTGTGCCTGCGGCAAATGTGTAGTGCATATTGTATAGCAATCGCTTGCACATTTTAGTTTAAGACCCCCCCCCCCCCCGTCAACAAACAGCGTCCCCCTTGTTAACATTTTACAATTCGAACCCTGCCCAAGCTTAATGATCAAAATGAGTAAGCTAACGTTACCGTTAGAACTAAGGTTAGCTAGAAAGTTAACGTTAGCTACGGCTAACGTCCGGAATAGAGTTAACTTAGCGGAAGCTAAGATAATGTTAGTAATGTTAATGTTAGCTAACGTTAGGCTCAATGATAAACTAACATTAATGAAAACAGAAATACTGAAACACGCAAAAATATACAATGAACAACAACCAATTAGCCTACCTAAATTTATAGGGGGGCACCAAATTTGTCATAATGGTAAAAACGGCGTCCATGCAACACACGGTCATGGTTTTCGGGTTGAAAAATAGGCTTTTCTCCCAACAATGTGCGACGTTTTGAAAATAGCAACAGTAGCCTATGTTAGATCATGCACTGTGTTCACACAGTGAGCAGAAAAAACAGTGCTCTAACGCATGACAACGACCACTGGACTAACCAGATCAGCTGTCTGTTTCATCCTGCATGAATATGTCTCTCGATGTTAGTCGGTATATTCAAGTTTTTCCTGAAAGTTGTCCCTACCATCCCGACCCAAATCTACACCTCTGCTTGAAAATACATTACGCTGTACCGAGACTTCTACGTTTTTCTCATATGAGTACTGACACTTTTTCTAGTGTTCCACTATGTTCCACTACAACTTCCTAGCGTTCCGCTACTTCAGCTCTCCGTACACTCCACGCCACCCCCCATCCATGATCGCAATCTGGCCACCCCTCGGTCCTACTCAACCCCCACCCCCCAACCCCATGATTGCCATCTCCTTCACCGCCCCTCCCCCCTCTTGTACGCTATTGCAATCCCCAACCACATCGCCTGGTTGTCCAGATTTTATTCTCTTCTCATCTGGCAACCCTAGGTCCTGCACTTATTTTTTACACTTCTGTCATGGTTTTGGACCCTGTTGTCCTATGCGGTCGTTTTCCTCGGTGGCCACGCGAGGGCGCTGCCCTTTTGGTGGATGCTTGCTCCGCCCTGCTGAGTTGGGGGAGTTTCTGGTTAGCGTTTCACCTGTTCGTGGTTCCCTGAGAGTTATATAAGCCTACAGTTTCCTTCGTTCGGGGCTTCGACATTAATTGTTAATTGTTTTGTATTGTTGGGTGTGAGTGCTCGTACCATTTTGGCTACTCGCCCATTTTTAGCGTCTCTTTGTAGAGGCAGGGCTTATTTCTTGCTGGCTTTGTAGTGGATTATCTCGTAGAAGTTTGGGACTGTAAATCTCTGCTCTAGTTCGCCTGTGTGCGTTTTCCTCCGTGTATGGAGATTTGGGCGATGGTCGGAACTGTGTTCTGTTCGCCTCTCGGTGCATGTCGTCTCATGGGAGATCTGGCGTTTCGCTTCGGCTGGGTTGCTTAGCTTGTAGAAGTGTAGAGTAGCTGTTCTTTGTCCCTTTTCGCCGGTTAATGGTTTTCTTATAGAGAGACCTGGCGTGTTAGCTTCTACTGATTTCCGGGTTACGGTAAGCCAGTTAGTAGCTTGGTACGTTTATTCCCTGTTTTGTCTCCTTCTCATAGACTGCGTTCTCCTTTGTTGTGAGTCGGGGTTTTGTTACTTATTCCTTTACTGTGAGGCTAGGGCGTGTGTTTATTTAAGTTCGCGGTGTCTTTTGGTTAGTAAGTTTTGGGACGACGGTGCTCCGTCGGCTCACCTGTAAAATGTTTCTCATGTGAGATCGGGTGTTTACCCAGGTATGTTTCCTGCATTAGACTGCGAACTTATTTAAGTAGCCATGGAACGTTAAGTCTCTGTTCCTGTTTGCCTCGTTATCTTTCTCCTTATTAAGAGGCTAGGGCGCGTGTTTGATCTAGTTTGCGTGAGTCTCTGGTTAGTAAGTTATGGGACGACGGTGCTCCGTCGGCTCGCCTGCAAATGTCTCTCCCTCTTGGGAGATCGGGTGTTTGCCCAGGTACGTTTGCTGCATTGGACTGCGCACTTATTTAACTAGTCATAGAACGTTAAATCTCTGTTCTTGTTCGCCTAGTTACATTTCTCCTGTCTGTGAGGCAGGGCTTGTGCTTGTGTTAGTCTGTTTAACCCATGGTTAGGGTGCAGCTGTCCTGTTCATCTTTTTTTGTGCTTTCCTTCTCCGTGTATAGGAGATGTGGGCGATGGTTCGGAACTGTAGTTCTGTTCGTCCTTCGGTGCAATTCGTCTCTTAGGGAGACTGGATGATATTGTGGACGTTTGCGTGTGACTGCGAGCCTTGAAGCCGTGGAACGTTAATTATCTGTTCCTGTTCGCCTCGTTACATTTCTCCTGTCTGAGAGGCAGGGTTTATGCTTGTGTTAGTCAGGTTAGCCTATGGTTAAGGTGCAGCTGTCCTTCTTCTCTTTTTGTGCTTTCCCTCTCCGTGTATAGGAGTTGTGGGCGATGGTTCGGAACTGTAGTTCTGTTCGTCCTTCGGTGCAATTCGTCTCTTAGGGAGACCTGTTTTGATGTTGGACATGTTTGCGTGTGACTGCAAGCTTTTAAGCCACGGAACGTTGGATCTGTTCCTCTCGCCTTCTCATACTATCCTATTATTTTTGCAGTGTTTGTTGGTGTTTTATGTTGTTTTTACGCTCCCGCCCGTTATGTGTCTCGTTCCCGAGACAGGGCATGTGTTTATTTCCGGCTGTTCTGATCCCTGTCTTTGCGCTCTACTGGGCGATTGGCAGTGGGCCGGTTAGTAGCGTTGTGTGTTCCTTGTCTTGTCTCCTTCCCTTATCTGCGGGGTATCCCGCCTTAGTGGCCTAAGGGCTTAATGATTCCCCTTGCTGCGTTTGGCTCCTCCCACCTCACACGTCACGCCACATTACAGCTTCAAGCACTGGTTGGTAATGATGTAGATGTGCCGGAGATAATAACAGGGAAATGCTTCAGGCCACGTTGCTCAGCTGTCATAGGAGTGTATCACTTCAATTGGAGTGACTAAGGGAATACAATTGGTGTCTAACACACACTTCTCTCAGCTTAACCAATCAGGCTGAAACCACAGTGCCATATTTCTGTGTGGAAGTACCAACCCCAAGTTGGGACAGTATGTAAAATGCACGTAAAAGCAGAATTTGTAAATTTATTTATTTAATTGAAAACAGTAGATATGGATGGATCACTTTAAGGGTTGTTTCTCCTGACTTATTTTCCTATTTAATTTTATTGAAAAATAAGTCAGTATCGCTTGTAAGAGTACCTGAAAATAAGATATCAAGAGTCTTTTGATATCCTTTTATAGCCAGTCATGATAGCATCACCTAGCATCACAATGTTCCAAACAGGTGTTTTTTTAACTTCCCAGTCTTTTTTTGCCGGTCTCAACTTTTTGGAAAGTGTTGCAGGCGTCAAATTATATCGAATTAGTGTGTATTTACAAAAATCAATAAAGTTGATAAGGTAAAACATGAAATATATTTATCATCCAGTTACTCAGTAATGAAATATGGTATTCCACAAGGATCAGTGCTAGGCCCAGTACTCTTTTCATTATATATGCTACCCCTTGGTGATATTATTCGGGCACATGGGGTAGATTTTCACTGCTATGCGGACGATACGCAGATATACATTTCCATGAAACCCGGTGAGGCACTACCACTTTCTCGGTTAGAGGCTTGTATTGCAGATATTAAAGCCTGGATGCTTTCCAATTTCCTGCTCCTAAACTCAGAAAAGACCGAAATGCTGGTTTTAGGTCCAAAAAAACAAAGGGAGAAACTGGGTACATCTACTTTAAATTTCGATGGTTGTTTAATTGTTCCAAACTCAGCTGTGAAAGACCTAGGTGTTACTATAGACCCAGATCTAACCTTTAGCGCGCACATAAAAAACATATCTAGAGTAGCTTTCTTTCAGTTAAGAAACATAGCTAAAATAAGGCACTTCCTATCAATAGGGGACGCAGAGAAACTGATCCATGCTTTTGTTACGTCTAGGCTAGATTACTGTAATGCCCTGCTATCTGGCTGCCCTAAGTCCTTGCTAAATAATCTCCAGCTTGTACAGAATGCAGCCGCTCGCATTTTAACTAGAACTAAGAAATATGAGCATATTACCCCAGTACTAGCATCGCTTCATTGGCTACAAATTAAGTTTAGGATAGACTTTAAGATTTTGCTTCTGACCTTTAAAGCCTTAAATGGACTTGCGCCAGTGTATATATGTAATCTGCTCTTACCATATAAGCCAAAAAGATCACTCCGTTCCCAAGACGCAGGCTACCTAGTAGTCCCAAGAATATCTAAAAACTTGATGGGTGGTAGAGCTTTCTCTTACAGAGCGCCACTACTGTGGAACACCCTACCAAAACTTATAAGGGAATCAGACACTGTCTCAATATTTAAGTCTAGATTAAAAACGTACCTCTATGATCAGGCTTATAATGAGCTATAGTCTGAAGACAGGACCAGAGAAGCATTTAGCCATAGAGTAATGTGGGGTGGCATCCTTTCCTTACTGTCACCTGTCAACAGCTGTGACCCCATCTTCCTGGGCTGGCTCTTGATAGGTGGGTAGGACTGTTTTCCCTCTCATGACTGCATGGTTCCTCAAACTCTGTCTTCATAGCTATGCAGCCATAGATTACTCCTGGCGGGGGCACTTGTCCAACCCTCCCACCCCTTCCCCACCCCCCACCCCTCCAGTTGGTGCTCCTGCTGCTCTATTACACTTCCCCTAACTGTTTTCTCTCTCTCTTTTTCTACATTCTGCCGGCGGGGCTTATGCCCCGCATCTCGAGAGTTGCTGTCCGGCTTCCTGTCCGTTGCCGCTTGCCCCTCCCTCCTTACCACCGCTGCCAGCTGCTCCCGCCGCCATCGGCGCCCGGTTCCCCACCATCACTGCCGCCACATCTGGACTGTCATCTAGCTGCTGCAAATTGTATTTTCATGGACATTGGCTGTTTTGACCATGTTGGTCCTTAAGCCCTAGACCCTGAGCCGACCAGAGGAGGATGGGTTCCCCCATTGAGTCTGGTTCCTTCCAAGGTTTCTTCCTAGTTACACCAGGGAGTTTTTCCTTGCCACGGTTGCCTTTGGCTTGCTCTTGTGGGGAGTTTAGGCTGGGTTTTGCTGTTTTGCTGTGAAGTGCATTGTGACAACTTGTTGTGAAATGCGCTATATAAATAAATATTGATTGATTGATTGATTGATTTGTACTGTTTTCCATTATATATATGTAAAAAATAATTTACAAATCACTGCTTTCTGCCTTTATGTGCATTTTACATACTTTCCCAACTTTTTTGGAATTGGGGTTTTGTATTAAAATGGCATGAATGTGATGCTTGCAAGTTTTGACTGCTTCCTGTGATGTTATAACATGGTGTTAAAATAAGAATAAGTTGTGTTGAGAGAATGAGGTAGCATGACACTGAAAATGGGTGGAGCCACCAGTGATTCTCAGTGATTCCAAACTTGCGAACGGTAGTGTATAGTGCATTTCAGAAGAAAACAGTACGACCACATGTACTTTATTAAAGTCTTCTATCAGAGTTTATTAAGAGTTCATTAAAGTGCTCTATCAGTGTGATTTTACAGTAAACATTTGTCCTTGCCTTGGAAATGAAATAAGTACTTGGTGCTTAAAATGATCAATCTAAAATAATGCAGTAGCTGTAGTTCCTATTAGAGCAGATTTAACACTGACAATTTCTGTCCTGTGCTTAAGCTAGCCCTGCAGGGTCTCATCAATGCTCTGAGCCGGGCAGGGCTGCACTGACAGAACTACTCTTACATTACCTCATGGATGTTGCTGTACGTGTGACTCTTTCAAATTGGCACAGGAGACGGAGAGAGCGAGAGAAGTTTACAACTGGATTTTTATCACCTTTGGTCCTCAGAGATGTAAAACATCCATCCTCGAAGGGCGGAGAGTGCACACATTTCGTTCTTTCGAGCCGCGATCTGCTGTCATTCGGCACAGACCGTCTTTAGTTTCCAGACTGTATTCTGGCCGTTTATCGCTCGCGTCAAAACATTTTGTCAAATTCATTACATTTTTAAAAATGCAATCAGAATTATATATTATAAAGAAACAACAACAACAACAAAAAACAAGCATTGATGCATCCCACGCACAGCCTGAATAGCATGCAGGTCCTAGGCCGTAGTCCGTAAATGCATTTTTTATAAGCCACTCTATCTCTAGACTGGCACAAATTGTTCTTAAATGATGTCCGTTAATTGCTCATGACAGGCTGTGCTATTAGGGGACTTGGAGGGTTACTTTGAATAAAAACTGTGTAGTAAAAAAACATTGCAAAGTAAGTTGGCCCACCTTTTATGTAAGAACATAACTGTCATGGTGGGATTTATTTTCTCAAAAGAGAGAAACTGCTCAGGAAATGTACACGCAGGATCAGGGATATTTGGGCCATTGAACTAGGCACAGTACAAAATGTCTGCTCGTAGCACATTCATAGTGCTACTCTAGAATCATGTGATAATAACACGTCTTTTTTTGGGATTTTTTTTTCCAGCAGGGGTGAGGGGCAGTACATTTCTCTCACAGGACTGCTTATGCTACTGTGAAATGGACAAAGGTGGTGACTTGATGGGGAATTGAGCCGCATCTCACTCCAGACGAGGTGTACCTCACCGTCCATTATAAATTTCAAACGACACAGTATAAACCCAGAGACTGTGAAAGATCGCTAATGGTGTCTACACATGAAACTAACACGTAACAACAATATTGGAAAAATATATTTTTTTAAAAACAATAGCTGTTTCTGGGTTTTTGGTTTTTAAAAATGTAGTGAGCGTATGCAAAAACCAAAAATAAACTGAAATGGGACGTATCATTTTTATGCTTTAGCAAAAAAAAGTAGGCTATCCCCTTCCTTTAGAGCAGTGTTTCTCAAATGGGGGTACCCCGAGTTTTTGATTCTGAAAGCCACATGAAAGTGGGCGAAACATACAAGTGAAAACAAGGAGAAAGAAGAAACCCCTGAAAAAGAAAGCTTGGACAGAAACACCAAACCTTAGTCAATTTTTAATTTTATGTGCTGGTGAAGGGGGTACTCAGCTGAAAAAATATCTTAGAGGGGCTACACTATTAAAAAAAATGCAGAGAACCACTGCTGTAGAGGATGGTTGAAAGACTGAACAACCCCCGCAAATGCCTCAGCCCTCTGTATTTTCTGGAGTCAATGGCTCTTCAAACCGCACCGGAGTTCTACAGGCAGAAATGCAAGGCCTCGGCTCCAATGGGTTTTTTTTTTCTCTTTCTTTTCAACCGCCCAGCATTCCATTCCACTCTTAGTGTCATGCGGGATATTTGTTCCTGACACGTACAAGGCCAAAGGAAAATAACTGAACCACTTTTCCGTTATATCACAGTACCGCAGTATCAAGCACCATTATATTCCCTCGGTTTTTATTTGACGATAAATCCTGGCATGAGCCTGCCTGCTATGCACCAAACACGTGTCTTAGGTGTGATGACCATCATTTCCAGTGACCAATTTCACTGGAGAGCCGTCATATTTTTAATGCGCTCACTGCTTTATTCATTCCACGATTCAATCTGAACACATATCTAGTTTCTGCAGGGCCACATAAACAAACCTGCACTATGAACGCATGTTGGGCTGGTCTGAAACTATGAATTGTACTGTCTTAAAGAAAGGTGACATTTTCCCTGCTTCGTGTCATGCCTGTCATCTGCCTTGGCTCCAGGAAAAAAAAAACATTAAAGAAATCACACACTCCAGCCAATTAAAGTGACCCGTACCCATAACTGTCACACCGGCACCCAAATAACAGTCTCTTATACGGAACAAGTCAGCCATGATGACAGCAACAGTTTAAAATAGCAGGCCCAGAATGAACGTTACCCTACATTAAGTGATGTGAGTCAGACTGTATTACCTGCTCTTACAAGCAATTCTTCAGAGTAGAGCGTATCCAGAGCTTTGCAGTCATCACAATGGGCACAATTGCTCCAGCATGATCATACATTAGGGCGCAGAGGTGAGTGAAGCCAGAACAAGTCATCATGGCGATTACATCACAGATGTCAGCCAACCTGTTACTGGGACGGAAGTCTGACAGAAAGCAACAGCACCAATTTGGTATCCTGCGTTCTGGTACACCCATGCAAACAGAGGGTATAAATGATCCATGCTCTGCCTAAAGAAGTTGGAATTAACGCGGAATGTGTGCACACATATGCAGATAATAATCTAATTTAAGTGCCAGATGTCTGACCCACAGGTGTACTTGAAGAAAGAATGAAGCGAGAAATTAATCAACTTGTCGTGCCTTCACAGCCACCATCTCATCAGATTGATCGGGTCTGATTTGATGTATTATATACAAAGAACATCCTTTTTCCAACCTTTATTGAAATGAACTTAAGTTAATTTGGTGGTTGGGGTGCACAATTGTGTTCAAATGAACTTCTTACCCATAGCTACCATAGCTGAAGTCTAATTAGCAATGATATGGTGACACTGCCCTTGCTAGCAAGCATACATTGGTCCGCTTGTGGGCTACCGTTGGCAAAGCTGTCACTGCCAGCATTTTGCAAATTAGTTCTACAGTTAGTAGTAGTTGAGACTTGAGACGATGATTAGCTGTTCAGAGAAGGCAAATTAGCTGGCCAGTGGTCCTGTTACTAGCAGACAGCTTTAACATTGAATTGACAAATTCTAATTTCTTTGGACTGACTGATCACATTTCATAATATATCAGACTTATGATATTAAATGTAATTTATTTGCAGCTATTATACGCTACTACTATACTATACATAGACAGACATGAGTAAATGCTTTGAATTGGATGGCTGATTATTTATGTATTTGTCACTCTCGAAAGGTCGCACATCTCCCGGGACTGGTCAAGTAATACAGCCATACGGATATTGTTTGGGCAGCATGTCATGGTTTATTTCGCTAGAACAGCGTTCCGGAAGGGGATCCAAAAGCTACCCACTAACGTGAGATAACCAGAAGTTGGGGGAAAAAAATGGAATACCCTGACAGAACAGAAAAAATGAACAAAAGCTGAAATAACCCCTGGCGTATCAGCCAACAGAAAACAACCCAGAGATGAGGGCGAATACAGGCTCGAAGACTCGAGCAGAATAGATAGAACAAGAAAGAAAAACTTCCAGCTCAATAAAATACAAATGAGCTAAAATGAGGAGGTAGGAGAAAAAGGTAACAAAGGTTACAGCCTCCACGAGGACTGAAATAAAACCGAGGAAAGAACTAGAAAAGAGAAAGAGAAAAGGAAAAAGAAGTCCTATGGAACTAAACCTATACTCTAATCTAAAGAAGTCCCTGCGTGTCTTTGAACAGAAAGAAATGCAGTCTTCTTAAGTCCTATACCAAATTACCTGTCTTGTGTGAAAACAGAGTGACACAAAAGCACAGAACAAAGAAGGTGCGGTGCTTAAATAGTCGGCACCTGAAACCCATAACCATAATTGGTCATGAAATGCGGAAAAAAATGACAGGAGGTGCCGAGAGGCAACACCCGCAGAAAAGCCAGAGCAGGCTGCAAAACCATGACACCTCCTGATTAAAATGAGCTCTCAGCGAACCTTCTACCTGTAGTGAGAGCAGAGATATAGCCCCAAACTACTGCCCATGTACTAGGTACCTGCTTTACTGTGAACTACAATGGCTAAGAGCACTTACAGTTTATGAGACAATGCCAGTCACACTGAATAATGTTACGACCGGAGCGGAGGCAGGGTTGCTAGATCTTGCAAGATTTTCCAGCCAAATGGCTGCTCAAAACTAGCCAAAAATATATTTTTAACTGAAACCAACATATTTTAAGTAGAAATCAACATATATTTTTTACTTTTTAAAAGTATGTGCTTTGTGACTTTTAATTTTCCCCCGCGACTGCACTTGAAAAGTTGTCCTGTAGCAAGGCAGACATGGCAACACTGAGCGGAGGGACTGGGCATACATGTGGTAACTGAAATGGAAATGTTTGCAGTTTTATACTGAAGCAGTTCTAATTGGCAGCGCGTTTGTCAGCTGGTTTACGGGTTCCCTGGGGAAAGGAGTTGGGAGACGGTCCCTGGGGTGTTGAACGGGGCTGTTGCGGGAGTTCCGCATTGAATGATTGGATGGTACTCATTGAATGATTGAAACACTGATGCAGAGCGCACATTGGGAATGCAAGGGGCTGGGCAATGGGGGAATAAGAAGGGGCACACCTGATCCGGAAGAGAGAGCTGGGGAAGGAAAGTGAGCGAGAGAGGATTGCTCCTCTGCGCTCGCTAATGCTTGGGCAGTTTTCTTTTCTGTTTGGTTTTGAGTTTGTTGGGGAATTCGGTTACTTTTATTTTGAGTGTATGTGTGTGTGATGTGGTTTGTGTGACGGCGGAAACACTTAACTCTGAGACGGTGAGTTTGCGGTGGAGCCGGTCGGCACGGACGGAGCCAAGGCGACCAGGGAGTGTTGTGGAGCTTGTTTTGGGTGGGATTCTCCTCCCCAGACCGTAAGGAACGTGATTTTGCTGTTCCGGACCTGTGAGTGTGCGTGTGTGTGGGCTCAGTCCCGGCGCGGGTAGCTGCTGAGCTGTGGCAGTGTTCCTCTCCCCTCCACAGCATCAGTGCCTTACAGAACGGACCGGGCAAACATGACGAGATCCAGAGAGGAGGAACTGTGAGCCGGGGTCAGCTCGAATAGTATCGGTGCGGCACCCTGTTGGCAACCACCTTGGAG
The DNA here is from genome assembly GCA_029718625.1 of Synaphobranchus kaupii. Taxonomy (NCBI): domain Eukaryota; kingdom Metazoa; phylum Chordata; class Actinopteri; order Anguilliformes; family Synaphobranchidae; genus Synaphobranchus; species Synaphobranchus kaupii. The sequence continues at coordinate 8,362,075 of CM056387.1, forward strand.
GGCGTCCGAGCTGCAGTGTGTGTTGTGTTGTGTGTGGGGTTATTGTTTTTGGGTTTCTTTTCTTTTATTTGGTGGTATTGCGGCGCGGCTTGGGGCTCCACTGCATTAGAAATTTATTTGTGTTTATTGTTGTGTGTCCATGGCGTTGAGTGAGTGAGGTTTTGTTTGTATACGTGTGCCCAAGTGCCAGTCTTGCGGTTTTCCCCCTCAGAGTAGTAGCTGGACCGGGCAGGCACGCCCAGTGTGCCATGTGCTGCGCTATTGACTGTGCCACACCACATGCCATGCGCCCGCCGGAAAATAGAACCCCTTCATGAACAGAACTACAGAGGCTATACTGCAAGATGAAAACCATTAGTTAGCAGCAAAACAGGATGGCCAAGTTACAGTTTGCTAAGAAGTACCTAAAAGAGCCTGCAGAGTCCTAGAAAAAGGTCAGCATTTTACTTGTATCAGAGTGATAGCAAATGGGCAATGTGTTGATGCGAAAAGGAACTGCCAAAAGCATACCACCTCATCTGTGAAATATGGTGGTGGGGGTGTTATGGTTTGAGCATGTATGGCTGCCAGGGGCAATGGCACACTTGTCTTCACTGATGATGTAACTGCTAATAGCTAGCAGCAGAATGAGTTAAGAATGCCTGTAATGTAATATTTAGCATTGCCTATCCCTTCAAAGTCATAAATATATATTGTGAAATTATTTAATCACAGCACCATTGGCAGCCAAGCAGTGAAAGGAACTTGCTATTGCCCTTCAGGAGGAAATACTGAAATTCAGGTAACACCCACAGCTGCAGTTCAAGTGTAAGCATTTTGTTTTCCCTCTTTCAGTTTCCAGCAGAACTGCTAATCTTCTTCTATTTCGGATGGAGGTAATTAATTCAAAACACACCATCCGCCAATGCAGGAGATTTTGAAGGCTATGATGTCAAAACTTGCTCACAAGAGTCGTTTCCATTATTCCTTTTCCAAAGAATGCCTACATTCCGTTTTTTCCATTATGTGCGCTGTCACTCACCAACACTGTTACGCAGATAGAACAAGTCAGCATACCCAGAAAAACCAGTCATACAATTCTATAAAGACTGGCCGGATGCCACATATTTTGAATCACTGATTGCAAAAGCGGATCTTATCCACAATAATTTTTTCCAAAATACTTGTGGAAACAAAACTAAAATGAAAGAGACATTGTCTCTTTCCATATTCAACAGAAAGCATTGGCAGATCAACTATGAGAGAGTACATTTTACACTGATAGAGTAGCTGCATATTTTCCCCTTGCGGACGCATATGAACACCTATCTATTATTTAACGCAAAACTGTTAAGGTTTTCTGCGTTCATTTAAGGAAGAAGTTGTGTACTCTACAGATGTGCACCAGGATGTAATCCTCTGATGAAATCTGACCAACTGTCAAATCAAGTTATCAAATTAACTCAATCATTTTCTCCACTGGTTACCATGGAAACCTACCGTGGTCTGCTAATTGCATGTCCATTAATGTCTGCTTTGGTGGAAAGCAACATTGACTGAATAATAATTGCGTCCATGGCCAAGGGCAGAATATCCATTGTGGAGGAGGAAAATCGAACAATCAACACCTGATTCAATCAAATTCCATTTCTCAATGTCTATAGAAAGAACTGGCAATGAAAGCATTTCTTTTTTTATATAGATTCCTGGTCAGGGTCGCCGGGGGGGGCTGGAGCCTATCCCAGCATGCACTGGGCGAGAGGCAGGAATACACCCTTGACAGATCGCCAGTCCATCGCAGGGCTCACACACTCATACCTATGGGCAATTTAGATTTTTTTTAATGTGTATTGTTAAGAATGTTATGGAACATAATGCACATGAATATGTTAACAGGCAATCAGAACAAGCACAAAATGCAAACAGACTGAAATGCAAATTATAATTTCATAAAAGACAGCCCTCCTGTAAAATGTATTGCAAGTGAAGTGGTTATAATTCTGTGACTGACTACCAATGCTGACGTTCCCATGGTGTTGCAGAATTATGAACACCTCATAAGGATTGTGGTATGTTTAATCTGGGATCACAAAAAAAAAATCATATAATAAACATTAATCTCACTACTCCTGTTCAAAAAGATTCTAATTAATAATAATGATAATAATTTCCTGAAAAGCCGGGTTGGAATGTCCAAAACAGATTATACTGTGAATGGAAAAATTGTTGCATACTCTTTTCAGAGAAGAAATACACTATTAAGCCAATAGTATTAAGTGTTCATACTAAGTGCTCCCCAAACCTTTAATTTAAGTCATTCTAATTATAGCAGATACCAGTTATTAATACACCATGGCATTGCAGCGTCATCGACAAAGTAATGCACGGAGCAACAACCCACTGGAGACACAGTCCAATGCAATGGTGCACATTCCGTCTCAACAATTTTTAAGTTTGTGGTAAACTGAATAAACCGTTGTAAAGTAGCGTACAACACAGGCCACGGTAGTGCTTTCCGTTTTACTCGTTAATGAACGTCTGTCACCATTTGCATTGACTCACCCGATTAACTGAGCTAATGGTAGTTGCCCACTACAAAAAAACGTATCTAGTTATCCTGCTAGTTGGTACGTGGCAATTGGCAATATTAGCTAGTAATTATTGAACACAAAACAAACCCACATGAAGCGTATATTGTAATAGCGAGTGTATTGTGGGCAAAGGAAGTGAACAGTTGTGGTTTGTGTATGTCCAGCCATCACACTGATGTAGATGCTTCCATGCTTTTTTTACTAAAAAGCAACACATTACCATAAATTATATGAAAATTTGCACTCATGCATGTTATGCGTGTTACGTAAAGGGGCACTGCACCCTCATAAGAACAGTTTGTGCATGCGGTGACAGAGTGCGGTGAAATAGCATGTGATATTGCTTTCAGTACTTCAGCGGCACTGGAAAATAAGGGCGAATCAGCTTCCAGCTGCAAAAGCCCGTGAATAGAAAACCTGCCGTTTCACGCTCCATAAGCATTCTGTACCAGAGTGACAGTTCAGGAAATGTAGAAACAGGGCGCTGTACTGCATGTCCCGCCCACATTCAACAAATGTTGAGTCCATCTGTCCCTGAACCGTTTTTTCGAGTACCATTTCATCTCTTGAATACGCTGGAAATTTATTTTCTGAAATATTTTTTTTCAGGAGACAATTAGGCTACGTAACGCGACAAAGACGTGGCGTGCCCACAGCCATCGCAATTCCTGACACACCACAACATCAAACGCAATATCAACACTCACGTCTAACGCATCCGCACGCAACGCTCACTCCCTCAAAAGAGGGCGGCGGTCTTCGCTCGCATTGTCAAAATGAATAATTCTGCCCTGACCTTTCCCTCCATTTTCTCCTCTCCCGTTACCCGCGAACGTGACTCTTCTATGCCGCCGTGCACTCTGCTGACGGGTCAGGGAGGGAGTGCTTGCTCGCTTCCGAAGTAGCCTACAGCGTGATCTGCGTTCTCAACAAAAAAGTGTTTTCGCGCTTTTATTTTCTCTGTCGCGGCCCTTACGCGGCCCGCCGTCCGCGCCGTAACCTTCCCGGAGTGCGGAGGGATCCGTCAGCGGATCGCCGTGGATTCGGTTGCCTTGCTGGAAGTGAACGTGACTCGGGGAATCAGCCCGAACCTTGACTCACTTTAGCCGCTGTAAGCTTAGGAGTCATGGTACGGCCTTTGTGAAACTGAGCAAAACGAGTGCTCTCTTTGGTGCTTTAATTTCAAGAATTAAATCAATTGCGTCGAATGTCAGTGGAATCATGGTTACGGGAGAGAGGTTGTTCAGCCTCACTCAACATCTTTCCTAAGATGAAATCTCAAGCCTGATTCAGCATACCATATCAAGTGATGATATTATTAATTAGATCTTAAATTGATTCTCAGCAAAAAACATGTGCCTACCACACTTCCATTGAACCTCCCCGCACATAACTCAAACCTCGGTTTCCCAAATCCACCCAACCTCCCACACCTCCTCATCCCATCCGATATGATGATATGTATGCACGGGCAGAGCTCAGAAGAGGATTTGAGCCTACGACTTTGATTGACAGATGACCCCATAAAGTAAGGAAATTAATATGATTGGTCCCTTTTTGCTGCAGAAATGACTCTTTAGTTAATACCATCTCTTGCAAGAGCGTCACTACATGCTTAAGGGCTGCTGAGATCACATACGTGCAGACACTTCAAGACAAGCAGCGAAGAGGCAGAGGATCTACATAAGGATAGCCTCCCTGCCATTTGATTAGGAGCAGTGCACATCCTGAAACAGGGCCAAAATTGGTTTGTTCAATTATGCCGTTCTTGCCGTCGTGACAGGACAGGAGCCCATCCTTTGAATTATGCGTGCGTCACCTCGGAGAGCCGCCAGCCGTTTTATATAATAGCTTCCCGCCACTTCTATTAATCAGTTCCAGATTAGGAGCTGCGGGCGTCTGGTGACAATAAGTGACGTGTATTGAGGGTCTATAGTTTCAAGAGGGCCAAATCCTAGGTGGCACAACAAAGCTATTTCCGCGACCCACTCATGCTGCCGCTGTCTAACAATGATCAGACAAACTGCAGCAGCAAGATATGAAAAAGCTCCCCCACCCCAACATTTTTATCAAGCAGAAAGTAGTTTCTGTGGTATCTTTATTTTACCCCCTTAACTAGTATTCGACACAGAAGTGGTTTAGTTGATTTGCATTCCTTCCGTTTTTTTTTTTTTTTACGGTGAAATTTTTTAATTATCTGTTCACACAATATACCGTTTGAAAGTGTTAAAACTCCTCTATGAACTATTTTACGATCCCAATTTTATAGCGACAACGGTTCCTTATTTTGCAATATGACACAAAACAGGCTCAATCAAAACAACAACGTTCTATGTGTTCCCACGGAAACCCACAGATGACATAAATAATGGTAAAGTTGGTATCCTTACCCCAGTAAAAAATTATGTGTGATTTACGACACATATTATTAATCCTGCTTCTGCACTGATTTTCTTGCAGACTTCCTCCCCTCATCTTCTGACCCACCGAGGGACCCAGATGTAGTGCAGCGTGTTTCGCAGCGGGCAGCTGGTCTGACAGGAGTTCCCCATGCAGCTCAGGTTTTAAACGCTAAAATTAATTAGATTTTTTTCCCTCCCAAAAGATGCTACGCAAAGCTTTTTATTGTCAGATTGTTATTTGGCTGTGCTCCAGTACCCATGAGAACTCATTTTTGATTGGACCGATTTTCTATTTCAGCTGGATCCTTCGCATAATTGCGGGTCGTTTCCAGCGGGCGAAGGATTTGATTAGAATGTGGGGAGCATCAGGATGCTAATAAACCAAAGTGATTCATTCAGGGACCCAGACATGCCTAACATGCTAATGAATTGTAATTGGTCTACGAAGTGTTGAATTTGAGCTTAATAAGTTTAGTTTGATTCATTAAGATGCGGTATGGTCTACATTAGTGGCATTAGCTCTCACACAAAGATCGCGCACACCGAAGACCGCGAGCAATGGGGGACTAGCCTTCATCATTGCCATCACATCAAAGCGGGCCTTTGAAAGTCCTGTGGAGTGTGAGGGTTAACACCTATTTTTATACAGTCTACGGTTAACACACATAAAGTGGCCTAAATAAAAAAGCAATATCTTTGATGTCTCACTGTGCTGGAGCCTTTTCGTCTCTGTTATGCTTTACTCTGTGCCATTTTAAATAAATTAAAATCCTTTTGTAGTTGTAAAGAAAGGATTGGGGGAAGCGCTTAATGTCTTGAGGGAAGTATCCTCAACTGCCCGGTAGGTTTTAACATCGTCGTTTTCCATCCATCGTTGTTTAATGTGCCGATTTTCATTTATGGTATAAAGGTAGTATACACTTTCTTGCGTACACTCTCTATAAATATGCTGGGATAATTAAGTGATTTGGCTGTTTCTTGACTAATCTCTTTGCCCTTCCACCTTTCTAGATCCTGAGGGTTCAGTTTTAGGAATAGCAATGAGGTTTCAGACACTGTATCCAGGCGAGTTTTCTCGTCTCCACGCTCCTCTGTACAGCCTGTACCCAGCCATCTCAGTTTCTGTGCAGTCATGTGATTTTCAGATAGAAAAAAAAAAAGGCCGACAGCAAACTGCATCACTAGCAGGGTCTGGGTGTTAAATAATGCAGAGCACTATGAGAAACCGTAGATCAGCTCAAAGATTCTGAACAGAGCTAATTACAATCGAGGTAAAGAAGGCGATTACCATTATTCATTGCAAACTGCATCTGCTGTGACAGGGATGTCGGCATAGCACTTCTGATATACACACACAGTCACCGCCAAAATTATTGGCACCCTTGAAAGAAATGAGCAAAGAAGGCTGTATAAAATAAACAACACGGACAATGAGCTATGGGCTACGCTAAAAAAAATATTGGGAAACTATAAACTTTCTCATAAAAAATCTCAGAGGAAAAAGCTTTAAGTAATTTCCAATAAAGGTCATTTTGACAGCACCTTCAGCTTTCAGTGCTTTGTGGACCATCCTTTCACAAAGGTTAACACCACTGATCCACCATGTATAGTGTTTTATGAGATCGGTGTGTAATGTCAGGAGAATGACAATTGAGAGGTGGCCTAGATGTGGCAAAAAAAGCTACTGAATTTAGCCATGTGGAGTGTTTCTGAACAAAATCGAAGAGGGCGGGAGCCAGTCAGCTTGAGGTCAGACGTGCCGAAGGTACACAGAGTCTTTCAAGATCCTTCTGACAGACGCTCAGAGCCTGTGGGCAACACTCTTCAAAACCACAAATAAGGTTCAAGCAAAGATTGAACTTCCTGGCGGGGGAACAAAGTTTCTGGCCAAAATGTCTCGATAATTGATGAAGTTTATGATTTCACTGACCTTAACAGGACCATTAGATGCAAACTACCCCATAATATACATCCAAAACTATATTATATATAGCACTCTTGGCTTAATAATCAATATGGAAGCTGAAACATACCTCTGGGCCCTGCTTAAAAAAGGCTTTTCCTCCAAATTTAGTGACCAAATAAGGACATTTGTGATGCATGCCACTCTGAGACCACCAATTGCATATGAGAATGATTCAGCTAAAGTTTCTGAAAAGGTTTTTGTAAACAGGACTAAAATAGAGCTTTTTGGTAAAAATGAAAAGTAGTTATATCTGCCGGAAACTGAGCAGGCGACATCCAGTGACGTTGCACGGACGAGCAGATTATGAAACGGGTACGTCATTCTTGGCTCTTTTTGTGGACATCCACATGAGACGGTGTATCTGCCGATCTTGACCGAAACCATAGCTGAACTTTGTTAAATGTCAAACGACGTCTTGTAACTCATCCTAAATCACAATTAAGAGTGATCTAAACAGCGCACGGAGGCGCTTATAAACTTATTCTGGCTACTCGGGGGACGTCCCACAGACAACACGGCCGATGTCGCTGACGTTCCACAGATGAATGGACACGATTTTCTCAGTTGGGTAACACTGCACACATCCCTCTCAACACCATTCCTACAATGAAGCGTGGTGGTACCAGCATCAGGCTGTAGCATCAGATATTTGCAGAGCGACGAATAACTAATTTCCCCATTAAAATACTGTTTCAGCATGCAAGTTTTTAAAGGAAGCATTAAATGGATTGAGCACCAAAACTGGATAGGAACAACGCCTTCACGCTTTTTTCCCCGCAAAGAAACAAAATAAACAATACAGGTAATCAAAAGAAACATCCCAAATCTGGGCAGTGGAAGAGAAAAACAAAAAACTAAAACAAAAGGAAACAAAACTCTTCATGTCAAAAAAAGCAGGGAGGATCAATTCTAGATAGTTGATCATTTGTCATTCATGTGTATGCTCAAATCTGATCGAAAGTGTGCTCATGACCATTTTTACGCAAATTTCCACATTTATGTACGAGGAAATCTCACGAGAGCTCTCGACTTTATTTACGCTTTTTTTTTTTCCAGTGGCGAGGCAGCGACATGCAATAAACAGCGACGGCACAATAGCGCAGCCTAAATAATGAAAAAAATGACTTTTGTTTGGAGCACTGCGGAGTCAACAAGGTGAGGTGCTCTTTGGAAAACTTACGTTACGTGAGCTTACAAATCAGATTTCACTGTAAATGAGTAGCTGATTGTAAAAAGGGCGAAATAACGTCCACGTTGTGTAGCATAATTGGCAAAAATAATAATCTGAATAAGTTGATTTGTAATAAGTTGATTTTTAAATAGACACCACTATAAGTTGCTCATCAGATGTAGCCTAAATGGAATGAAGCATGAGCTGGTTAAAATGATGATCAGGAAATAGCCTCCGTATAAGGATTTATTGGAGACAGCTATATGAAAATAATTACACATCATGTAGTATGAATGATACAAAAATGTTACCTTTTTATTTTTTTTCTAAGAATGGCAGGTCTAGATTTATTAGTCTAGAAGACCTAGCAAACACCGCACCCCGGCGTGAGAGAATCTTTGATGCCTCCAGTGTAAGTGGAACAAAGAATTTCTAGCACCCCTTCCTGGGCCACAATTGTTCTTCTTTGCTTTCCTGTTACCAGCCATAGCCGATAATACTGAGAAAACCACTTTGGCATGTGCATTTTAAAATAGGTGGACTTAACAAATATGGTAGTAAATGGGCGTGCGAGTATGGTAACTCATAAGTGCACGCGCTTCCTGATATACGATCAAGTCTGATTTATCAACCTGCAAACACATTTACGCTCGGATCAGTGGTTTACGTAAGTTTGATTAATCACACATATTTTTCGTACGCAAATTGGTACGCTCAAATACACACTCATTTTTACAACCATATTGATAAATGAGGCCCACAGCATTCTAACGCTTCCAAAGTGCCGGCGTGCCTTTATTACGGGCCTAATGATGGCAGTGGGCAACACCTGAGCTAATTGCTGATCAGTTTCAGGTGTGCATACCTGTGTGTGATCCTGCTGCAATTCAAGTTCCTGTAAGCTAGGGGTCTGCAAACCTGGTCCAGGAGAGGCACAAGCTCTTAAAATCAGCACCAAATTCAGGCCCAAGTGAGTTAACTGTGTAATCAACTGCTTTAATTAAGTGCAGAGTAGCAACACAAACCAGTAGATCATGTGGCTCTCCAGGACCAGCGTTGCAGACCCCTGCTATATAGGCATTCCTTGCTGTGCTACGGAACGGGTGCAGCTGACAGCAGTCAAAGACGAGAAGCGGACCAGTTACAAGACCCTTATTCCCATTTCAGTGATATGCAACAAAGTCATTTTTACTTCTTTAAATATCTAATGTTGCTCTCATTCTGTGAGCGATGCTGGAAAAGCTGCATTTAAGCTCAATGTTTTGCAGTTTTTTCCATCCCACACAGCCTGTCATTTTTACAGTAGCATTGCTCATTGAAAATTGCTGGCAAGGATGATGGAAATACATTTTTAGCTGGGTTCCTCTTGGAGAAGGATAAACAATTTTCACATCATTCAGGCGGTCTCAGGTTGATTGATCTCGGACCACATGCTGAGTTTGCTGACGCGAGTCGTTTCGAATAATAATAATAATAATAATAATAATAATAATAATAATAATAATAAATAATTTGTCAAAGACGATGTGAAATACAGTACGGTCAAATGTCATGAAAATTGAATGAGGAAGGGAAGATGGAAACAAAACTGAGCAAATAAAACAGGAAATCTAACCATATATTACAGATAAACATGCAGACATACTGTAAGAGACCTTGGCTAAAATCTTAAAATCTACCGGTCTCTTTTTCACGATAATGAAAACAGAGCAATAAAGAACCCAGCGGCATATAGAATCAGAGGCTGGAAGGACCGCTGATTGTTTAAATATCAGAAGCTAATGTTGTTAAACCCATTGGAGTGCAAGCGATGGGGACTTTTGAAATAAGCGCTAAACCGCGTGGGCAGTTCACCGAACGTGCGGCCCGGTAGCCGCTAACCGCCGCTGTCAATATCCACACAGTTCAAATCCCCCCTGATCATAATACTCTAGGACAAGGGAGAGAAAAACGTGCTACTCTCACATTGCTGTCAATGGCTAATTTACACACCTCTGTATGACCCTGGTATGTCTATGTAAGAAAATGTTTGTTTTTTCTCTCATCACAAAGCATCCATTTTTGCTTTTGCTACAGTCTTACGCGCTCTCTTCGCGCGAACGCATTTATGAATGATTGAGACACAATGATTGCGTTTGCAGGATACTGCGACGTCTGCAATGTTCCGTCACCGTTTTTGCATGGAGGACATTGCGTTGGTCAGATTTCTTTGTGGACTAGCTGGCCAATCAATTTCCCCCTTCATTTAAATAGAGGGTATGTAATCCGACCTGGTTGTAATGCGGCAGTCTAAAACAAGGATGTCAACGAATTGATGGCTATTTACGCATTCATTGAATCATGGATCAATCCAAGGTTGTTTGCAATTTTTCAAACTGAATGAACAGCACAGACAGATCGAACATTAGATTCATAAAATCTACACAAGGACAGACATGGGTGAAATAACTTGATATTTTGTGTGTGTGTGTGTGTCTGTGTATTTTGTGTAATTTGGAATCGAGTTGCTGCTATGCAATCTTCCCCTGTACAGATATAGTGTACATGTTTATATAGTCAGTCTATTTAGTATGATAGTGTCCTTATTGTTGTTGAATTCAATTGTCTGGTTGTAATGCTTTTAAGAATTCTGCCTCGAACCAATTTGCCTCATCTTTTCTACTGCTGCTACAGGCGTGCTGTGCATTTAAGGTGGACCAAATTAAGGACTCCGAATCAAAATCATAAGACCGTATAATTATCAGTCTTCTTTTAATTAACAGGAAAGTTGAAGCCTTCCTGTACTGATACGTGACACAGATTTAAGATATTCATTAGCGCGTTATGAAAAAGCACTTTGCTGGGACCTTAATGAAAGCTCGATTTCAAATAGTTATATGTTGCTTGGTTAATTCTGTTAATGAGTTCAGTTAATGGCCTGCTTATTGTGTGTGTGTGTGTGTGTATATGTGTTGTAAAGGTTTGCAATATGCTCTTGAATTTTCACCAACACCAATTTCTTGCTGGCTTGAGTGCAAGGCTTTGCTGACTCCTGGGGCCTCATGTATAAACGGTGCATACGTACAAAAAAGATGCGTATTGCAGATTCCCCGCCATCGGAGTCGGCAATTCCCACAGTCTCAAAAATGTGCACATGTTTTGACGTTGTTTGTTTTTATAAATCCCAAATTCGTGGAGAAAGTGGCGTACGCATCTTTTTTGGTATGTATGCACCGCTTATATATTAGACCCCATGTATAAATAGTGCTGAGCAGAAAAATGCCCTCAGAAAGCTGCGTAAGCGAGTTTCCGCGCAGAAATTCAGATGTGTAAAATAAGAGAACCTGCGTACCTCTGCACACGCTGGACACCATGCGTACGCAATGTTTGGAGTCAGTGTGATATGCCGACACCATGATCAAAAGACAGAGGGTGAAAATGCTAAACTTTGCGTAAGCAGATTTCCGACTTTCTCCCTGAGCATTTTTTTACTCAGTTTTATAGATGTGGCCCCTGGTGTACAAAGGAAGCGAAGGACAGTTGACGGTACCAAACAGTTACACAAGGTTTAAAAATACTACACTATAGGCTAGGGCTATTCAACAGGTAGCACAAGGGTCATATGCGGTCAGAAATACTCATGGGCATTTAAAATATTTAGCCTACGTGCTTTGTTAAAAAGAAGGCTGCCAGGAAGTAGCAGTAGCAGCCTGCTAGAGGGACATTTTTCACCAGCAGTGCACAACATCTCTGACATCTAGTGGTATGACAGAGTTATTACAGTCTCCTCTTTCAACCAATCATGGCCTTGTTAGAAAATGGAACCAATTGTTACAAATTACAAAGTTGTTTTTTTTTGGGACATTGACAAAAAGGCCTCGAATATGCATATGCATTTTCAATCATACTGAATCTATAGTTGAACAAGTGGTTCATGCGATGCTGATTTGGATTTCTTTTCACACCGTATTGGCTGTAAATCTTTTATTGAATAAATGTGCGGTCGGTGGTATGATTCTGCTTAAATTATGCTTCCTCAACATGTCTATGCTAATATCTGCCCTTTAAAGAACTCCAAGGCATCTCTTGATTAGTTTTCAGCCTTTTGTCCAGTTTTGTCCATTTTTATTCTCAATTATTTTTTAGCGTATGGATTTTTAAAATGATTACTATTAATTTATTTTTTATTTACCCACTTGAAAAGCAGTTATTCTTGCAGGGCAGTCTGCAACCTGCTCAGGCCTTTGGGGAGAGGCCAGCACTGGCAGGGTCAGGATTTCATACCAGTCCGCGCGCAAGACGTGCTACAGCACTGAACAAACATTTTAGATGGACGTTCCTCTGGCAGTCCTTGACGCTTACCCTTTATTTGTTGGTTTGTTGAAGATGGCATTAAATAAAGAAGAAAACTGAAGACATTTGTTTGCACAAATAAAACATTTTCACGTCATTATATTTACAAATAATGCATTCCTGAAACAAGTCAAGGCATGACTAACACGGTAAATATCAAATATAGTATATGTGGCTGTCAAAAAAAAAGCATAATTGTTTTTAAACTCGTTTAAATGAACCCTAATTAAAGAACGAAAAAATTTAAATTTAAAAAAAGAAAATGAAATAGGATTTTAAAGGACAAGTACAATTCAAGTGAAAGAGCATTCCCCTAGACTCAGTTGAATGCACTTAACCAGTGTAAGGCAATGCTAATTCAATGAAACCAGACTTAAGCTTTAGCAATCAAAGGATAGGTTCACTTTTTTCAACCCAGGCCCCCTTTGAAATGTTGTTTTCCGTCCTTTATAATCGTACATAGCGCAACCTCACTGGTAGCTTCAGTACTGAGAAACTTACCCCTCCACTGCAACTCCTCACTAGGTTTAAACACATTACAATGGGACAAGTAGTTTCAAAAGCCTTCAAAAACCATGCTAAATCTCCTTTTCGAAAACGGGAAAACAAAACCATGAAACGGAAAATGTGTGGTGTCGTGTGCTCACTGTTGTAGGAAAATAAATATAACATAATAAACAGACATTGGTTATAATAACAGAACACACAGTACTGTATCTGTAAGACATATATGGCGACCATGGACAAGTTGGACAAATTGGACATAATGCATCTCTCAGTTGTGCCGAGGTGATAATAGTAACCCTGACGTCCGACTTTCCTGAAGTGTGGAGACAGACGTTGGCTGGCTGAGCGCTAGCAGGCTTTACTGGACACCAGCTGATCTGAGCTCAGAAAGAGGTCAGAGGTCAAGACAAGCAGCAGCTGGACTGTTTGGATCGTCTCCCCTGTGATCCCTGCAGGAAAGAGAGAGAGAAACAACAGCACAGCGCTGCATGAACAGAGGAGTCTCTGGAGGAAATCCGACCTGTTAAAGTTCAGTGAAATTTGCCGGGTGTCGGTCGTGAGCGGTAGTTTCCTGTGTCGACGTGCATATTTCCAGAAACTTCTGAAAAATCCTGCGTTTTTTTTTGTTTGTTTGTTTGTTTGTTTTGAGCAACCCTGGTAGGGAGGCACCGAGTGGGCCAGTTGATCAAACTTGTTTGGTTTTCCATCGGCCCACTACTTTATTATTTAGCCTCTTTTAATTTTGAGGTAATCCTGGGTGGGGATTAAGTCCCAGTTGGGGGTACGCACTTACAGGCTTTTGGTCTCAGTCTTGTAGGCCAAAGGTTTTTGAGTTCAGCGTTTAAAGTGGCCTCGTGCCCGGCACACCTCAATGAAGACAGCTAGGATTTGTATATAACTATACAAATAGCAAAATAATATCATTTGTATTTTGATAATAACCCTTCCAGATTTGTACTGACCGCCTTTGTCTAAATGTATCGGGCAGTGAATGTGTTTTTTTGTTTAAGGAAGAAGAGGAGGCGTTTCCGGCAAAGAAGGGAAATGATATACAGGACAATATTAGATGTTTTAGAATAAATTGATACAGTGTTTGGACCATTTTCGCTTTGACAGAGACAATTTTGTACTTGTGTCAGCTAAGCTGCTCCAAAATGATTAGGAAGAGCAAATGAACGACCCACGGAGTACCTGTCTAATCTCTTTCTCCTTCCTGACCACAGGATCCTTACAGAGTGTGACGTATGCACTCACAAAAATAGATCATTGGACAGTGGCTCCAACTGGTTAAGTTTAAGATGTCACATATACTTAATAATATTGTGTGCAACCACCGTACATAAGTTAATTCAATATTATATGAAATTATCTTTAAAAATTGTATTAAGTAAGTTTTAAAAAATGATTTAAAAATTTATTTTTGCAGGATTTTACAAAGGCAAATGAGGTTATTAAAGGCACTGTCAGTGACAAGTTGAAAATGCATTCCCCCAAAAACATTTCTTTAGTAGAAACCTGGCAACCCAGGGGGCAGATACAAGACACAGGTTATTACTGGCATATCATGCCGTAACACCCACATTGTTACAGGTGGAGCGAAAGTTAGAATACAGCGTAGCTCACGCCACGTAGGAGGCACTTAAGCGCATGACTTAAGTTGGCCATCTGTGAATCTGGCCCTGAATGTATTTGAGTATCATTCCAGGAAGAATCACTTAAATCAAGGACTCATAGAATAATAATAATAATTATTATTATTATTATTATTATTATAATAAATTAATAAACTTAAGTTGCTTAATCTTTATTGAAGCAAATCTGGTTAAGTGGGAGCTAAAGGCTTTTCAGCAATTATGTAAAAACAGTCACTGTTTGCATGCAATGGCAGAGGTTACATACAGTATAACAGGTTAGCATGTTACTAAGTGGCAAGGGTTCTAGCACAGCCGTTAAATGATACTCTTGTGAGGTCCTTTTAGCATGTTAGCATGATACATGCTAGTATAATTCGAGTGCTAATGGTTTTGGCAGAGACAGTGTACTGTGCCTAGGGCAGGTCCTGTTAGCGAGTAAGCAAATAACTGAGTGCTACTGCTCGTGGATACCTGCTGTCTCAGCTGCTGGCGTCTGTACTCCTCCTCGCTGGCAGCGATAGCCTGAGCCAGGGCCAGATCCTCCTGCTCCTGAGGACTGAGTACACACACACACACACACACACACACACACACACACAGAAGCAGAGTTAATGATGAGTGCACAGTCTGTGCCGAGTCGCCATGAGTCAGAGTGATGAGACTTATGACAGCTGCCCTGCAGTGGGTGATCACGGCAGGATTAAGGAGTCTCAATGAGGATTGGTTACCTTAGCGATGGCGGAGAGCTGCGAGACGACTCGGCCAAGGACATCTCCAGAGCTCTCTGCAGAGCCTGCTCCTCAGTCTGTGCAAACCACAGACACAAATGCACTGGATCAATCAGCAAATAAATCAACCAACCAATCAGTCAATCAATCAATCACTCAAATTAGTAAAAATAGCATAAGCTACAAATGTAATGATACAATGCATCAGATTGTTTTAAACAATGTTATTATGTTATCGAATACATGCAAAATAAAAAATTAACCAAACACTCATTCAACGCATCAATTCATCAATGAATCCAGCCTCGAAACAATCGTTGAAGTTATCATTCCATTCATCAGTGTATCAGTCAATGCACAATTCAGTGAATAAATCCACCCATCCATCGATCAATCAACCATTCGATTCATCAAAGGTGCCGTGTCTTACAAATCGGGAGTTTCCCTAGATTTGGCATTGATGCAGTGTGGCATGGTACTTATGTGCTGATACAATACGAAGCCGGTACTACCTCGTATTCTTTGTTGTATAAGAAAAAAAATCACCAGGTCTGTTCAGAATTGTTTCTATGTCACTGCTGGGCTCCAGTGAAAACAGCCAAATATTTTTTTTTTTTACCCACGTCATTCACATAAGCACGCCCTCGGTAAGCCTCTTTTTCTAACGCCGGCCATTTCGTGATTTAGCATC
This sequence comes from Synaphobranchus kaupii, assembly GCA_029718625.1. Classification (NCBI taxonomy): domain Eukaryota; kingdom Metazoa; phylum Chordata; class Actinopteri; order Anguilliformes; family Synaphobranchidae; genus Synaphobranchus; species Synaphobranchus kaupii. The sequence continues at coordinate 8,378,076 of CM056387.1, forward strand.
CATCACAACAGAGTATAATTACGAACAAACGAGCAAGCAGAGATTTCAAACATGACTAGCAAAACAGGCCATGTTAAATGTGCTGTGTCAGGGCATTTTTAATCTTGCCAGCAACAAGTATAATCAGCTACAACAGCTTGGACGTAAGCAGTAAACGTGCTTCACAGCTCTCTAGCAAAGTAGCCTGGTATGCTATAGGTAAACGTATAGTAAAAGCTTTTTGTATCTAATGGCAAACTATACGGATAAACTCACTGGATTTATATTTAAAAATATATATATTGCAATGTTTTTTCCCTTAAAAAAATCCTATCAATGTGGTAGACCTTGTAGAATAATATAAAAATTGCTGGGACCTTTAACAACTTAATAAAGTCATCATTCAAGTCATCCATCGATTGGTCAATTCATAAGGAAGACTCCATGCATACACCCAATACATTAATCAACAGTGTCCTTTGCTAAGGAATCGCCGCACGGCACGATAAGAAACGACCAAAATGAGGAAGTAACGGGAAGAAAGGAACCACCATGACAAACAGAAAAGCAGGAATCACACAGGATCCAAGCTTAAAACCAACAAACGCTGACGTTACACAGACAGATCGCTTCAAAAATCACTGAATTATGAAAGGACACTGAATCGGTTGCCTTGACTGGTCCGGTGTGATCCGGAGTGCATAAGCTCTGTAACTCACCTTATGGCCAAGTTTCAGCTAGGCGCATGAATGAAATGTAAAGTGCGTACCCGCTGAATTCTGACCACAACCTTTCTCCTCACGTTCGCATTGTTCACGCTGGCCCTAAGAGGGATCTGTGATTTCCCTGTGTCACAGTTGCACAGGATGTTAGGCGTGAAAAGAAAAAGTTTGAAAGGTGTCAGGGTTCTGATGTGGCCATTTCTAGACGTTGGTATGTGAGGAACTCACCAGTCCGGCCTGAAAGGAGACTGAGGGATGGACGGCACTCTGTGCTGGGGAGGGCACCGGGGCGGGGGCGGGAACCGGGGCGGGGGCGGGGGCCGCTGCCCGTGCATGGCTCCTTTGCACACTGAAAAAAAAAAGGGGGGGGGGGGGGGGGGGTGGACAGGTGATCAAGTTCAGACTCTAATCCAATAGAACGGCACTGTTCAGCTGATTGACATGCCGCCTAGCCAATCATAGCAGAGCTTTATAAAAGAGGTGATCTGTCAAGATCCGGCAAAAACAAGTCATGCAAATGTATTTATCACAAGTAATGCAGGGTGTCATTACTAGGGAAAGCGTGGTAGCACGGATATTTAACCTGTCCAAGAAGTAAGGCGTTTTAGTGGTGAGGTAGTGTTGCCGCGTTGTGGAGTTAGAAACCACAATGCGGCGACATATCTAGCAAGTAAGGCCCGAGCAAGTAAGGAACATTACATCATACTGCACACAGCTCTGGGCAACAATGGCTCAGTATCTGTCCACTGAAACACATGGGTGTTGAACTGTAAAGTGAACGTCACTGAACCAGTGCCCCCACACAATCCCAGGAAAAAAGAATGCAAAGCTGAGCCACAAAGATATGACGACTTCCTTTGTGCTTCCTTCAATTCCGGAAGGTTCTTACGCACATACGAACACTGACAGATGGCGTGTTCTGTGTGTGTGCTCCCTCACCTGTTAGGTTGGACTCTGGCATTCCCATTCAGACCACTGGGAACAGACTGGCAGCTACTAGCAGAGATGGCGGCATTGCTGGAGCTGGTAGCTCTGAACCTCTCGAAAGGAGAATGTCTGAAAAAAACACACACCCTGCCAATCAATACTGATTGCAAATGGTAAGCTGCATAATGCATTCTTTCATTTTGATTCATTTCACACTTTGTTTCAATCGATTCAGGTTGAACAAAAATGCATCTAATGTTGATTCTTGAGCAACAAGAATGCTTGCATTTTCACTGTTTATTTGCGTCAGTCTTTTTTCACTAAATACTCAAAGCGGACTGATGAGTAACAATTCAACATGGAAATTAAGTGCCCTTTAAAATGGCACAGGTTATACTAGCTAGATTTTAGTGCCCATTAAGTGAAGTCTTACTTCATGTAATTATAATGTACTATTTGGAGCCATTAACAGATAATGGCCCCCATATTATGCCATAGCTCATTTATTTTTGTATGCTTTTATCCCCTTGTCCAATGTTGGAATGTCCGATAGTATTGAACAGCGGTCACTGCCGCGACCGTCACCGGCGATTTGGCAGACTGCAGACGAGCACGCGCGTTAGAAGTCGGCCTCGTAGACCTGCGAGCGGGCAATCGACCAGAAGTGGTCACGATAGCATCTCGTCGCGGGCCAAACCGAAAATACCCTCCGTTCTCCGGCTGATGCCGACGCCGCCCGGGCGTTGCTCTGCGGAGCCACCGGCCAGCGGGCGCTGACGCGGTCCCGATTCCATACCAGAGCGTGGGATCCATCCGCGCGCTAAACCAGTGCTTTACCGGCATGTGCCTACCAGAGCTCATTTACTGACAAATGCTGAGCCAAATGTTCACTCCCCTAATACCCTTGTGGCGCAAACTATAAAACATTGGTGACACCAGGGCTATATTGGCCAGAGGAGCTGGGCGGAGCCTCACGTGAGTTTTAAAGGGGCTTGGAGGCGTGGCCTACCCTGATTTTGCGACGGGGTGAGCGCCTGTCTTACAGTCATGGTCCAGAGGATGTCGATGCTTCAAGCAGAAGTTCAGACGGCACTGGTCACACGTCACTCTGATCATCTCTTTCTGCTTGCAGCCCCCCTTGGAACACTTATTTGTGAATATCTACGGCAAGAAATAACGGTAATTGTAAAACAAACAGCTTCTACGAGTAGAACGTGACAAATAAAAGTCTTGGTAGACACAAAACGGAAGAAACATTTCAAAATGGTTCCCAGACCGTGCCAGCAAAGGCTGATTAGACTATTGTTGACTGTAGCGTTAGTGGGTGGGGGTTTGGGATAGTCTGGTTCCAAAAAAACAAAAACAAACAGAGCATTATGGGCTTTCGAAAGTGATTCAGCAGGTTTTGACAGTTGCTGGCTGCATGTAACTATAATTAAAATGACCCAGCCCATCTGTAAACTCAACAATGTTGACAGAGGGGTGAGAGAGTAGGTGACATATATTCCAATAGCACTTTCTCACTCTGACACTGAAATCTAAACTATCTTGCAATCTGCAGTGAAATTAATTGCGTGTGGGTTAATCATTTATAGAATTGCAACAATAATTATTAATGTACCAACATTCATTATGGGCTTCAACCGTGGCTAGTAGTAGAAGGTTCTACAATAGTAGGAGAAGGCATTTTCAATTCTCAAAATGCCAAATATAATATCTTGAGGAAACTACTAAATAATTTCACTATAGTCAATGTCTAAAATGTCATCTACACAATAAAACATAACCATTAAAATATGGTGCACAGTAGCAACATAACCGAACAAAGCTTGCTTTACTTTACTTTAAAGCAAGCAATAAAAGTGTCTAGGCAAATAGTTTCTAGAAAGTAAACATCCCTCAAGTCAATAGAAAAAAACCATACAGCTTTACAGAATCCAAAGAGGCGCAAAATAAATATTGATTATATATGATATACCTCAGAGATAAAATATAGTATTTATATCATACTCAGATCCACCAAATTGCACATTGGCGGGGAATGACATATATAGAGCAAAGATAGTTTTTCAGGGTTTCCCAATGAAATAAATACAATGACCACAGGCTTTCACTCCTCACAAACATTAGCTTCTGTGCCCATTGATCTCATGTAAACAGACATAATTCAGATACTAGCTTTCCAGTGGCATAAACTATACCACTTCCTCTCTCCACACTGGCCCTAGTTTCCTTAACAAATGTAGGAAACGGAACGGAAGCAAACCCATGCAACAATGTTCCAACATTTAGTGGAAAGCCTTCCCTGGAGAGTAGAGGCTGTAGCATTGCCTTGGGATACAGTTCGCTTAGGCGCCTGCGATAAACATTGGTGAAAGTTCACGCAGCTCGCTGACAAGGCATTATGATCTTTCCAGAGCCGACAGTACCTTCCTCTTTCTCTGCGCTGGATCCGACCGGCAGTCTCGGTCTATGTGCTCCCCGACCTTGATGTCCGGCATTTCGCCCCTCTTGATGGGGATGGGGGCGTTGCACAGGGGACAGACGGGAACCTGAACATCCTGAGCAGGCGAAAAAAAAAAACAGAGAGGTCGTCGACGTTGGTCTGTATCGTCACCGCACGACCTGCGCTCAAACTGAAATCGCAGGCAAGGCGCGGAGGCAGGAAGAAACGACGGTTAGGAAACCGCGCTTCAAGGTTGCGGCTTCCAGTTCAGGTTGAGCGTAGCCGTTAAAGCCTTGGGCGGAGAGCTTTACCCTGAAATGCGTGAATAGTCGTCGAAAGACTTGTGCTGTGTAAATTGCAAGCACTGCGCATCGTATTATATGAGGACGCATGTGAAGACAGCACCTAAAGAAATGGGTTTATTTCTCTTAAATTACTGTAAATGTTATTCTCTTTTATTGCTCATTTTAACAGGCGAAGGCCAAATGAGCCAGCCTCGCTCTCTTTGAGCACGTGATTTTCACACAGGTTTTCAACCGCGGTTTACTCTTTTCTCCCGGTTTGGAATGCCAAGTTGCGTTTGTAAGCCTGTCTCGCCGCTGAAATGTCTCGTGTCGATATGGGAGAGCCGCTGCCTTTCGTCACGCACTCCACAAGCTGGGCTGGAAGGTTATTGCGTCCATTTGTCAAAATGCAATGTTAATGCCCATGTTTTTCCGTAGCCATTTTATTCGCACCTGTCAATCATTCCTCTGCCTGTATTTATGTTATTTACATGCACACACAGAGCACTCAATCCACAGCCGAGACCAGGGGAGCCACTCTTCCACAACGACACAAGGACAATCCCGTCAGCTAAAATCCTCTCTCCATGGCTAACACTAATGCCAATAACGTATCGGCCTGTGCGGCTGATGGCCGCAGTTACCACAAAGGAATACAGCGTCTTAGCAGCATGGGCCACCCAGAAAGCCTGGTCAACCTAATGATTTCAAACAGTGCGATGGAAACATTGAACGGCGTACCTTTTTATAAGACGAAGTGCACTTGTGGTTCGCGTAAGTGACGTGATCTTTACAGAAGATTTCTTCGCAGGCGTCGCATTTCATCGGAAGAAAGTCTGTCAGGCACAGATATTAGCATTAGCATTTAGCATTTCTCAGAAAATAATTACCTTAACCTTCCTATGAAAAGTGATGCATCTGATGAAATCTCTTTTCGGTCATTTTACCCTTGTTGGCCCTTAACAGGCTCCATTATACATGATTGGTCCAAACCCAAAACGTTGCTTGGGCTTCATTAATTTCAAAGGAAAACTCTCTTTAAAAATATACACTACATGGCCAAAAGTACCCGGACACCCCTTGGGCTGGGGCTGTTTTTCATGTTTCGGACTAGACCCCTTAGTTCTAGTGACGGCAAATCCTAACACTACAGCCCACAATGACATTCTAGAAGATTCTGCGCTTCCAACATTGTGGCGACAGTTTGGGGGAAGGCCCTTTCCTGTTTCAGAATGACAATGCTCCCGTGCACCAAGCGAGGTCCACACAGAAATGGTCTGTCAAGATCGGCGTGGAAGAACTTGACTGGCCCGTACAGAGCCCTGACCTCAACCCCACTGAACACCTTTGGGATCAGTTGGAAAGCCGAATGCGAGCCAGACCTAATCGCCTGACATCGGTAGCCGACCTCACTAATGCTCTTCCGGCTGAACGGAAGCAAATCCATGCAGCAATGTTCCAACATTTAGTGGAAAGCCTTCCCTGGAGAGTCAGAGGCTGTTATAGCAGCAATGGGGGGACCAATTCCATATTAATGCCCATGATTTTAGAATGATATGTTGGATGAGCAGGCCATGTAGTGTAGTTATAACACACTGCCATCAACAGAGCCAACATAATTAATATTCAAATGTACATTTTTTCCATTTTATGTGTTTATGTGTCAGCAGCGGAAAGAAGAAAATAATAATGCAACATTTCATCAGTCGTGAGGTGTAAGACCAGACCGTGCCTCTTCAGTCACTCACCCAAGCGCTTGCAGGACTTCTCTGAGCAGTGCTCTCCCAGCTCTGGGAACTCCATGGCACAGTGGGGCTCACCAGCTCCGGGGAAACTATCAGCCCTGTAATCAGCAATGTGCTCAGTCATCACATGCAACACTTGTAGGCTACTGCAAACTACAGCACATGAACTTGCACTCTCTCAGCCATTATAATTCAGAATTAAGTTCTTGATTTCACACACATTTGGAAAGTTAAAACACGTTTTTTCCCATTTATCATAGCTACGTAGCTAGCTAATCATTCTTAAAGGGGGTAGTTCACTTTCAGGAGTTCTGATATTATTACAGGTTTAGTGTATATTTTTGATTGGCCCAGACAGTCTTTGTGCGCAATGAAGTATATTTAGATGTTTAGAATTTCTGAGAAGTTACATTTCAGTGACATTATGACTCCAGGGCTTGTATGTGCACATATTACCTGCTTATTCTTCAAATAATTATATGTAATCTTGTTTTCAGCTTTCAGTTATTACCTATGGCCATGCAACATGTTCTCAAGGAAATTGTGGTGCTGCTATCGGTATCAATATTAGTCTTTGGGAGTGAAGAGCTTGTGCTGCTTGAGAATTGAGAAGGAAAGAAGCAGCTGCAGAATATAAAAACTGCTTATAAATGTGAATAAACACTATAAAATAATGTGCTCATATGTATAGCCGTTTAAAACATAATATCGCTGTACAAGAAGAGGTTTCCTTTTAAGACCACTGCACGCCAGTATCAATTATTTTAATGTGCCCTATAGGGTCTCTTTTTTTCAGGCGGAGACACAGTAGTAGCTATGTTTTCTCCTTGCTTTAGCTTCTAACCTCGGATGTGAGAACAACTGAGGTATTAAAAAAAACGCATCCGTTTAACTCCCAGGCCACTTAGGAGCCTTCTGACCACAGCTCCACAATACTTTTCTGACCACTGCTGCACAGAGCTGTTTCATACTTATGCCCTGGCCACTGCTCAATGTTGCTGCTACTAATGGGAATTACAATGGCTATTAGTGGCCTAATAGCCATTGTAAAGCTGGCAGGTTGTCAGAAATGTCTGTGAGTAGTTGGGCGTATATATATATATATATATATATATATATATATATGTTTTAAGTAAGCCCAGAGAATTGTTAGTTGGTTGTGATGAATGGTATTTTAACTAGCCTACTCATATCCCAAAAGCCCAGAACACTGCTGAGACTGTCGTTGTCCCCTGGTAATGCTGAATCATACACTGTAGCCTAGTTACATTATTGTTACATTGTCACGGTTTTACACTTCACACAACATATGTTCCTGTTATGCTATCCAGCAAACGCTAGCTAGCTATAAATAAACTAAGGGCTAAGTCCATGATAAACAAGAAAGCAGTTAGCAAGACCAAAGGTTGCAGATCAGAGTAATCTCATTTCATTTCAGCCACATTGATCGAGGTCTCTCCAATGACCGACCCATTACCAAATCTATTCTCTTATTCAAAATAGACGGTAACGTTATATAAATCTGAAGTCTAATGCGCAACGTTACATTTTAATGTTTTCAACAGAAGATCAGCACCAAGGGAATATATTGGAGCAGCCTGTGCATTTTTTCTATAGTTATAAAGAATATTAGTTCATTTTACTGACTAAACTTCTGGATTAGCCGCTGTAAATTGGTATAATTAGGCTAGCTATCAAACCAGAAAAGAGACTCCCCCGTTATGTTTGTTGTGATAGCATGCTAGCGTTACATAATCAAGCCAGCGAGTTTTCTATTACGGGAAGATATAATGTAACATGTTTGTTCCAGCCCACTTACCTATTTTTAAGCGAAGATTTGAGCTTGAATTGAAGTATTTATTCGATATCAGCTTCAACGAAACAAAACAGGGCAGTAGACGAAGTGTCACCATAAATACCCTGATTCTACTTCCCTCCTCCCGCACGTACACGGACGACTGTAGTAATGATGTCATCACGCAAATTGCAGATAGTTCCACCATTCCCCACACGGGGCAGTATCACAACACACAGGACATTGGATTATATTGGTAACGATACAAAATATGGACCGATAAACGGTTTTAAAACGTTGTATCATACTAACACATTGTTAACTATGAATGCGATATAATTCAAAAGAAAAACATGAGGGCAATAACCAGCCCATGCACCTGTATAACAGCAGCCTATTGCCGCATATTTTAAGTGTAGGAAGAAATCGGACATTATGAATAACAAACAAAATAACAACAATAAATGACAATAAACAATAAATACATATCTGCCATTGAAAAAGTGGCCATCACAGAGAGGACTGCACTGGTATCTTGTTTTGGTAGTGCAGGTGGTACCCATATTAGTGTTTGTACTGCACTCATATTAGTAGCAGTGCCACTCATACTAATTATAATCATAACCAAGACTAAAAGGAAGAATGCTCCTGATATCCAGCAGGCAATGTGGATGAACCATAAGCTCAAAGAGTGCAAAAATCTTTCTTTGTTTATTTTTATCCTAATATACCACAGTTCCAAGGCACTCTTCTTAGAAGAGGCATATTTTGAACAATCATTTGCTGAATGTAAATCCATGTAGGAAAAATTAATCAATTTAAAACCATCAACAGGGGCCCTTGTGTTCAAGTACTATCCAGTCAAATAGGTGTCCATGCATATCGACAAAACAGGTAGAGCTTGGATCATTCTCATTTCTCAAATCAAATACTTTTCAACTCACTAAGACCCATTACAGTGCTGCCTCAACATAACAGCCTTCCTTTCTCAATATCATTGCTATCACCAAAATTAGCTTAAAACCCTGATAGCTGGGAGTAGGTAAATAAGAGGTTGCTAATTTGACCTATTACCATAATACCATTGTAGCAGTCCCTGTCAGCTACTTGTATTGTAGTACTCATTACTGTAGATATAAAACATGTCGATTTAAAACTGCTCACCTCCAATAAACACATGGAAAAACTTCACAGTATAAGATGTGTTTATACTGTGAAGACAATGCTGACTACTGTGCAAAATTAGGACTCTCCAGCACCATGGACAGCTCTTCAGTCTAACAGAGGGGAAATACATATAATATTCAATGTGACAATTTTCTTGTTTAAGGAAGAGTATACCGTCCTTTGACTTTTTATTGATTTATTTATTTATTAATGAGCTTCATTTTCATCTTGATGACATGACTGCCCTTCAAGTCTGCGTTTTTGACGTGATTATTCTTCAAATAATTACACGTAATCTCATTTTCAGTTGTAACTATTTCCTGTGGCCATGTGACCTGCTCTCAACCGGAAACCGTGATGTGCATTCGCTATTAGGGGAAAAAACTTTGATTGCAGAGAAAAAAAAAATGCATCGCAGCAGGTCGCATCATCTTTGAGACCCGCTTTGTCATCAACAAACCCTTGGCCCTCAAGGGACGTGGAAATGTTTTTCAACTTTTGGCTCACTCTTCTCACCTCTTCCCTACAGGAACACCCCTAATCCCCCCCCCCCCCCCCATACCTTTTCTAGTACACAGTAAACCCCAAGGTGATCATTAAGATGAACTTCTTCTTCTTCTTCAAAAAAGGAAGAACACAGGATTCCTTTTGCGAACACTGTTGCTCCTGCAATATATTGCTTCTTTGGTTTGTTGTTGTTATTATAATATTGCACGCCGTGCATTGCACTTGTTTTTGTCCCCCTCTTTCATGCACAATGATATGGTTAGTGTGCATAAACCTCTTTGTCCAACAGGTCCAACAGGGATCATGTGTACTCTATCAGAGTGAAAATACTCAATCAAACTTACTTAATTAAATGTTATCTTACGCTGAAAATTGTACTGTGTTGTAATTGTGACTGGTTCATGCAGAGGCTTTTTGTTTGCTTTCTTGGTCCCATAATGTATATGATTAACCTCACGCTGGCTCTCGTTCACTGTGTAAAATCCCCGCAAGGGTTCCACTTTTTCCTTTTCTCTTTTGGCGCTGGCACTGTATTATTTATAGGTAAACATGTTCAGTGCGAGGTGCTAGTTTGATTAATGCTCTATTAAGCACTCTTCTGGCTTAAAATCTGCATTTAATATGAGGGTCCTACTCAGTACTGACTGACCAAGGCCAGTGAGGGTTTAAAGTAGTTGCTGTGTAGAGCACATGCAGTTAAAAAGGGAACGCATCCTTGCATGTTAGGAAAACTGCATGTGTTGACTGAAAATGGATTGCAAATATGAAAGTTGCCCGGCCAAATAGCTCTCTGTGTTTGAATGGATCTCTATGGGAATTGGGGGGATATCCATATCTACTGCATATCTGGCCGCAGAGTGATGGTTTCAGGCTTGATTGATACCTCAGATCCTCAAGGACTTACAGCCATTTCACCAACCATGTGATGCCTACTGTTCCAGTGTAATTTACAGCTTAATCTAGACCCCCCCCCCCCTCAATTCCCATAGAGATCCATTCAAATGCAGATAGGTTAAAGTATCGCTTGTAAGAGCACCAGAAAATAAGATATCAAGAGTATTTTGATATTGTTGGGTCATAGACATCAGGAAGTCATGGCATGCAAAGGATATGCAAACAAATATTAAATATGATGACTTTATTTACCTTTATGTTGACTTGTCCAATTCATTTCCGTCCCCTAAAATGGGGGGACTGTGTATCAAAAAGGCTACAATTCACCTGATATGGATGTCGAAACCCTCAAATTAAAGCTGAAAGTCTGTCATAGTCACTGTTCCATTTCAAATCCAATGTTCTGGAGTACAGAGCCGAAACAACAAAAATCACTGCCCGAATGCTTTCCTTCCCCACTGTATATACAGTACATACAGATGGGTGACAAATTAAAGGAAATACCCCTACAGTGAGGGGGTCTAGTGGCTCTCTTATGCTGTGGGGGGGCATTTTCCTGCCATGGTTTGGGTCAACTTGTCCCCTTAGAGGAAAGGGTCACTGCAAATCAATACAAAGTTATTCTGAGTGATCACCTTTATCCTATGATGAAACATTTATATCCTGATGGGAGTGGTCTCTTCCAGGATGACAATGACCCCATCTATAGGGCACAAGGGGTCACTGAATGGTTTGACGAGTATGAAAATGATGTGAATCATATGCTATGGCATTTGCAGTCACCAGATCTCAACCCAATTGAACACCTATAGGAGATTTTGGACCGATGTGTTAGACAGCGCTCTCCACCACTATCATCAAAAGACCAAATGAGGGAATATATTTTGGAAGAATGGTGTTCCATCCCTCCAGTAGAGTTCTGGAGACTATAATCTATGCTAGACCAGAGGAAGAATCTATGCCAACGGGCATTGAAGCTGTTCTGGCGGTTCGTGCTGGCCCAACACCTTACTAAGACACTTTATGTTGGTTTTTCCTTTAATTTGTCACACATCTGTATGTATGTATGTATGTATGTATATATATATATATATATATATATATATATATATATAATGGAATAAAAGGAATAATAAAGCAAATATATCTGAAATTCAGTTTTTATTTCTTGAATTCCATTATATATGAATTGCAGAAATGCACCAGAAGATGGCAGCAGAGCTTCTCTGTATTTCATGCAGTATAGAAGTGGACCCCATTTCCAGTAGTGCTGTCTTCTTCGGCATGGCATGCTATGCATGGTTAAAAACTGTTGTGACATTCACGACAGAATGTGACAGGGAATTTAAATTGCTTGCGTGGATTTAATTCCAAAGTAGGAGACTTAAAAAAAGACTACAAATCCCACCATTTCATCCTACTCACTTTTAAGATTAAGGCATCAGTCAAGTATCAGCATTTGTAGTACAGGCCTGGAGTGCATCTTTGCCACTCATCAGATAAGCAGCCATCTTTCTTGTAGACGGAGCCAAACCCATCAGATTATTATAAGTTGGACTATTATTTATAGCTCTTTTCATCATAATGTCAGCTTCCAGATGAATGTGCAATTAATGCACACGCGGTATTAGCAAAGTAGCACTTTCTTATTTTTAATTGCATTGCCATAAGAGGTGGGAATCCTGTAAATTTAAGAACTTAACTGAAGTCAGACGAGGCTTGCAACTCCTGTGTTAAGCCATTCTTAGGGGTTTGGCTGGTAGTCGAGCAGAAATGAAAAGTGCTCCATATGTGTAATGGGTAAAATTACAGCATTTCTCATTCTACAAAGCAACACTGTGCTGCTATTTTGTATTCATTATTTTGGGAAAAAATCAATGAGGAATGTTTATTCGCAAATTGCATTGCTTATGCATAATCATATTTTCTGTGCCTTGGCAGATGCAGGCTGACTCATACGACTTTTTGGAAAATTCTATTATCCATTTATTATCAGCCGGACAATTTACAGAAGCAATTCAGACTTGAATAAAATTTCAAGAACCCAGAACTTTAAAATTAGTAGCCCTAATAAGATGCCGTCACTTTAAATTAGTTTTTCATTACGTACCAAGTTCGGAGAATGATATTTCTTTTTAACAGCTTTTTAATCCACCCCCCCCCCCCCCCCCCCCCCCCTGACCTAACGCTGCAGTGTCCTCTATCAGTTCAGAAGGGCGCCTCCTCCAACCCGCGCGCGCCCGACTGGAACTCGTTTTCACACAGCTTTACTCAAGCTGAGCTTTGCAGTTGCTGAAATGGAGGACTGCGCAACTAGTGCGGTTGGTGCCGGAAGGATCGCGCGCGCGCGCGGGCCGATTGACCCGAGGTGTCCTTGCCGAGGGAAGGGGAAAGGATCGCCGTTCCAAATGGAACCTCCCTTTCTGGGTGACACGGTGACACCGCGGCTGATCACGCGTCATCAAATGGGACTCCCAGCCACAGTTCAGGTGTATTCCAGGACACAGAGCACGTTGTTGCACTAAAATAAAGCTCCTACCATAGATTTGCCGCTGAAGGGCCAAAAACGAGTGTTTGTCCACTTTAAGGAACGTCACACAGAATGGTGTTCAGCACTAAATCCACTCTGACAGATAACGTTTTACTCTAATGGAGTAAGAGTGCAGAGTAAAATATGACTGTTGTAGTATTTTGCAGTCATTGAGTCAGCACAGCAGCGTGATGCAGTGGTTAAAGATCTGGCCTCATAACCAAAGGACTGTGGGTTCAAGCTCAAGATGGGGCCATGTTGGTGCACCTTTGAGTGAGGGTACCTCAATTTGAAATGCTTCCGTAACTAGACGCTACTTTCCAATATGGATGGCATGGGAGAAAATCAAGTTAAGGATGACTCCTGAGCAAGTGTTGAGTTGCTTTATGTACCTTCTTTTATGCATTTGGATGAATCGTCGTGCTTGGAGCAGCAAGCAATTACCAACACACACCAAAGTGAGTGGAAGAGGCCTACCCTGCGATGTTCATTCTTATGTCGTATTCTTCCTCATTAAGTATTCATTGTGTGCTTGATTGCAATTTGATAGGCTGCCTGCATGATAATTGAACTTAATAAACCATCGCATTTAAAGGCTGAGGGCTTTCTTTTGTTCTTATTCCCATTCATTCCCTCAGAGACAAACATAAACATCATTACTGCGAGAACAAATAGGAGCAATGTTGCTACTGTCATTATTAGCATCGCAAAACACTTTTCGAGGGCACCTTCATGGCAATTTGAGCGTGAGGAAAAAGTTCTGCTTATTTCTTTCCCAAAATGGTTTAAGGAGGCTACTATAATTCAAATTGAAATGCCGTCTAGATTAAACGCGTAAACAAACTATCTTCTTCTTTTTTTTGTTCTAAGCTTACACATTGTTATGAGACTTATTTACAAGCACCGTTTTTCAAACAGAGACTTTTGATTTCTGTTCAGAATCGCAATAACTAAACTTAAATCTGCTGCCAGATTTAGTTGAAACGTATGCTTTATAGTATAGCAATCTAATAAATATCTGTCTTCGTCGACTAAGCATCATTGTATCACAAACTTGTTCAAATGAGATATTGCATACATATGTGTTTGTTATAAATTGTACACAAATTGCTAATTAATTTCACTGTGTGTTTTTTGTATGCTAATAAAATCCGGGCAGACCAGCCTGCCAAGAAACCCGCACAATACAAGCGTGGGGATTGTGCAGTTCATTAATATGCAAAGGATCAGATTTTCAGCCTATTGTTGGAGAAGACTCCATTTTGATGGCTTAATGGGCCAGAAGATATTTGCAGGCTGATATTCCACAGCCCAGAGAGATAGATGGACAGAGGCGTGTAATTAGAGAGGTGTTAATAAATGTGTGAAATACAATGACATGAAACACACAAACAAAGGGACAGAGAGGGACAGATGGGAGGAGGGGGGTCAAGAACAGGCCTCGTCGAGCAAGGATGAGGACGGAGAATTCAACCCAGCACACAAAGTTCATAATTGAAAATGACTGTGGAGGCATGGCCCCCGAAATTGGGTCATTCACTCTTGAAATTATTTCATAAAACAAGTCCTTGTATCAGTAAGCCAATTCCAGCCCAAAATCCCCCTCAAGAAACATTGGTCAAAATTTGGGGTGAAGTTCTTCAGTTTTCTTGGTGGTTAAACCAATTAAAACATATATAGCATTTGTAGGGAAATACATGAGCGCAAATAGCCATCAGGCCATAGTTTGTTTCAGATAATCGGTGATAAATTCTGCCACTAGACAGCACTAGAGTCTGTTTAATTCCATAAAATAAATTGCTTCATTTAATTGGGTTTTAATTGGGTAAATGCATTATCCAATATTTGGCTTTTTATTAATATATTGATAACTATTTATTTTTTATTAAGTAAACAACCTAGAAAATGCATGTGTGTATGTTTGTTTGTGTGTTTACTTGTGTGAGTGTGTATGTGTGTGTGTGCGTTTGTGCGTTTGTGTGTGTGCATGTGCATGTTCATATTTGTGTGTGTTTGTTTGTGTGTGTGTGTGTGTGTGTGTGTGTGTGTGTGTGTGTGTGTGTGTGTGTGTGTGTGTGTGTGCGTGTGCGTGTGTGTGCATCTGTGCACGTGAATAATAATTATGTTATTGTGTCATGTATCCAGGATGCCTAGAGAGTATCAAGAATACACATTAATGTCATCACTAGATTTACTTATACAGTATTAGAAAGTTGCAATAGAAATTAAAATTTTGATAATGCTCTAGTGGGAATTTATATTCTGCCCTGTTTATAAATGCAATTGCAAATGACAATTACAATTAATCACGTTTGCAGCTTACTATTTTGATTAGCCATTGTCTGAATTAAGCAGGGCATAAATCCTTGCACGGTTTTTTTATTTTTTAAAGAGGCAGCGGAGCATGACAACTCATTATACAGACGGCTTGTAAATTAGAGCTAAGTTAACCTGATTTCCCTTAATTAAAACATCTTTTCTCATTTACGATGTGGATATAAGTAGACCTCCTGGGCTTTGAATCTCCTACAACAGCAGATGGTCAGGCCACAGATGATTGTTAAAGCTTTCTTCGGACCAGATACGAGCAACGTGAGCTATCAACCAAGTAAAGGATTAAACTATAGGATAACAAAGGAAAAATCAACCATTCAAGACCAGTGTGGGCGTGGTTGGTCAAGGTTCACATTGCCAAAGGAAACTCAAATCAAACCTGGTAATGTCATTCAAGGCTATGGACTGAGAGCGGTCAGTTAATTCGGAACAAGCTTTTTTTGCATATGCAAATCTGTAACAAATAAGGAAATAAGTAAACTAAATTAAATAATCACAATCCAATGTTAACAGTTTTGTATACCAAAAATTAAACGATCAATAAGCGTACTAACAGAGGCTAATCAATCATTCAAAATGGTGTCCTACGGTAGGCTATATGTTTCATAAAGCTGTTGCTGTTATAGCTGACGTGTAGGCCTATAGGTAACTCCTGTTCATTCGGGAGATGTCAATAAAGGGTTTATTTGCTATTTATTACGAAAATATAGATTTAAAAAAATATATAACTCATGGCAAGTAATTCTAATGTGATTTAAATGCCGAACAGTGCCTCTTTCCCTCTAATACGTTATCAGTAATTTAGATTAACGGAGTTTTAAAAATGTACGTTGGCAATGCTTGCAGAGCACAGGTTAAAAAGGAAACAACATCATGCATGAAAATATATACGGCGTTTCCCTGGTTGAGTGCACAATATTTATCTCTAGCATAACAGTGATCAACCATGGAGATTAATTGCTCATTAAATATTTCTTCAAATTTATCTTGAATGTGATATGAATATCAATGAATATCAATACAATTTTCGTACCAGCTATAGCCTAGCATACAGTTACACAATAAGTGTGGTATTAATAATGACGATTCCCTGTAAAGGTCCCATAGTTTCATCAGTGAATCCCTTATTTTTTTAAATCCAAATAATTTACACACTAAATCGAAGAAAGGGAAAACCAAAACAAAACAAGTAGTTCAGAACATTGTTTTCTTTAAGTATTTACAAATAGCAAGTGGCACCAACCTTCAATTTTCGTGATCAGATGCAGGTAGCTTACATGCCAAATACTGAACTAAGGTCTAAGGGCACTTAAAAAGTATGCCAATCAATGCTAAGAAAAGGATGAACGTGATACATTTGCCATTTCAAGTTCTGTCATTTGTGCATCGTCAAAGAAGGCGCATGGACAAGAAACGCGGTAAACCACAGTTTTCTAAATTTGAAACCGGAAGCCGTAGGTTTGCACTGTAAGATACCTGTGTGTCCTGTGCAGTGGGGTTGCTCCATGAACGTGGTTGGAGGGACAATTGGACATTTTGGGATGGGAAATTGGACATAGGCTACACACCCGCGTAGGGCGCCAATTTATTATTATTATTATTATTGAAAAGGGTAGATGCGATTTTCACAAGGGGGCGACAAAGTGCATATATAGTGAATCATCGAAAAGGAGCTTTTGAACGATTTTTTTAAAAAACATTTATGGCTAATGTGGTTCAAATAAAGAGTAACAAACATGTTATATGCATGTGTATATCCATGGTGTGTCCCTATGACGCAAAGGAACTAGCTGCCATGCTGGCGCGCGCACGCTCATGCGCACTCAGAAACGCATAGCTACCTACGTGAATGCATGCGTTTATTAACATTCGGCTTATTCCCACCTAATAATCTTAGATATATATTTTTACTGGCTGAAAAATTCAGCAATTGAAATTCAGCCATTCAAATCAGAGCACATCTAAATCAGGTTTGGAAATAGGTATGCTGAAGATTTCTCTTGTTGTGCAAAATTACTGGTAGGTTTGAAGTTGTAGCTATTATAAGGACTAAGTCAAAACGCATCTCCTTCATCAGTGGGGTTGTGATTAAGGAGAAAAAAATGCAGGCGGTGAAAAATGCAAATTATTCCGCACAAAGGCCTCTCACAAATTGGCGTCACCATTTCTCAAATGATATCATTACTATATTTTGAAAATGTTAATCTGTTGAGTGGATTTCCCGGGGGAGTCGAGGAAATTAGTTCTATTTCCGAACTGCCTCTCCGCATAGGCACGAGAACGACAAGCACCTCTGATTTGCAGATTACAATTAGACTCTCTGATTTGAGCTCCTTCAAGCATTGATAATTTTCGGCATATTAAGCACGTTTTTAGCAAAGGTGATAAGTCAGTTTTAATTGAAATGAAATTATTATTCTAATGGAAGTTTGGTTATTACTATTTAAAAGAGCGGAGCCATTTTAGACCCCATTTTAATATAGAAATAAGGTTGAAAAAATGATTTTTGAAGGGCATTAGGAATTCAGGATTGAAGAAGGTAATTTGCAGGGAATTACTTTCGCTTTCTGTGAGAAACAGAGTGAATTAAAACTCCAAATCAGTCGCTTTCATTACGCCCATCTACTTTGGCAGCTACACAATTACAGATAATTGGATGGAGGAAAGTTTTAATTGTGGGGATTAAGAAGGAGGGAGAATTTTCAGGATCAGAGGGAAATTGGAGGAAGAGGTTCGCCATATAAAATGGAATCAAAGGCTGCGTTAAAATAAGAACACAATAATCTCCTCTTAAATTGGACTCGCATCTAGTTGCGTGATTAAATCACCTCCATCAATTAATGCAAGTTAAATTTTGAAATGATCACAAATCAGTAACTTAATGTACAGAGGGAAAAATAACTTTCGCGAGGTTGCGTAATTAAACCACCTCTACTGTCACCTATTGCTAATAAAAAAATAATTTGATTTGGTATAATTCGAAGTAATATTAACATCAGCGCTGCATGGGTGGTTCACTGGTTCCGGTTACGTTTTGGGCTTGGGTGCTGAAGCTACATAGCCTACGTTAAGGTCCTAGAAGGACATGAAGACTTATGGAAAGACTTATCGCAATAAAAAGTCGGGTTTCTGTTCTACATAAGGCAGATTTCGACGATCACCTGATTGTCGAAATGACTGCAATAAGCACAGCAAAAATTACACTGCTGGTGTACATTTAACACCCTAGGGTGTTATATGTTTTTGCTGTGAGCATGGGAAAACCGACAATCAAGTTGTATGGTTCCTTCCATGTGTCTCTGTGCCATGGACAACCAATGACCAATCTTTAATGACTTAAAGTTTTTGGAATATTAGTTTCATTAATGCAGTTGTGTATATTGAAGAAACTCAGTACATTATTATTAATTAGGT
This sequence comes from Synaphobranchus kaupii, assembly GCA_029718625.1. Taxonomy (NCBI): domain Eukaryota; kingdom Metazoa; phylum Chordata; class Actinopteri; order Anguilliformes; family Synaphobranchidae; genus Synaphobranchus; species Synaphobranchus kaupii. The sequence goes on from CM056387.1 coordinate 8,396,820, forward strand.
CCAGTAAACCTTTGGGATTTTGGATCTCTTTCAGTAATTTCTCCATTCCAACTATACAGGCCAAAACCAATGCCCTTCAATATAGTTAGAAATCTGTTCTTTAATGAACGGCCTGGGCTGAAAAAGCTAAATGTAGGCTTTGTTCTTGCATTTAAATAACACATATAAGAAAATGAAGTCATTTTATAGTCATAGTAAAGAAATGCAATACATTGACTCAGGGGTTACTGGAAACAATCACACGACTACAAACAACTTTAAAATGTGTACAAACACTCATTTGGAAATAATATTGTTAATAAGGTTGATCTGTGTGCCACTCCCAGATCACATGAATATGTTAAAGACTTGAACGAATGACCAACACTGAACTTAAAGTCATAAAAAAACAAATCTTTGAGATAGGCCTACGGTCATGAAGATGCATGGAAACTGTAATATATCATGAATGTGTGCGCTGCAATGTACTCATATTTCAAGACATGTTTTATCCAGCAGCCTGGGCCTTAGTTAAGCCAAACACGAACAACCTTCATCTCTGTTTTTGAGTCATAAGCATTTGGCTTAATATTTACGGTCTTACCAGCAAACCATTGAGTTTGGATGCTGAAAGGCACAAATACAGTATGTGTTCGATTCAAGAACACTTATTTAACATACATTATAAATAAGCATGTCAATGAGAGAGGGGGAGAGAGAGAGAGAGAGAGAATTAGACTTTAACTGTACATATGACCATGCTCAGCCCCTTTTTCTCAGGCTGCCGAAGGTGGATAAGGCTTGTCCTTACATGACAGTATAATGTTCAGTGTTAATTCAACTTTATCTGAGTCTATATGAGTTCAATATCTGTATAGCTACTCTTTTAGTGTAAAATATACTCTACACTGAACATTTTATAGTGTTATCTTCTGTGTTTGTGCCTCTACCTTGCATGCACTCTAGGGCTTGATGGTCTCCAAGTGCTATGAGATTTGCATTTAGTCTAAGTTCCAGATGATAAACTGGAATTAGAGTATGCCACGTTTGTCTGCAAAGCAGGGCAATCATGAACAGTAAACTATTGGCAGTGTTCAAATGAAACGGATGTTTCCCCTTCACGTCTTCTCTTATGCAGTGTTGGTTTTTAACATATTTTAAAATATTTCCATTTCACATTAAAAAGCAAGGCTAATAGGCCCTACCGTTGAAGTGAGGTAAAAAAAAGGGCGAAACGAGACGTGGTGAACTATGGCCTCGAATGCCGGTCTTGTACGTCTTATTGCCAAGTTAATTAAAGCTAGCATATGACAGTGTCACTCCGTTGTATAGAAAATCGGATTTATGAGCGCTGTCTCCCAGGACCACGTGTCAAGGGCCGTATTTCATTGTAGCGCAAGCGAATTTGTTTGGAACTGCGATCAGAACCAGTTTTTCCTTTCATAAGTAAATGACATTGAGGTAATTACTTAATTGTAATGTTGAAAACCAAAATAAAAACGATTTCCATAATTTTCGATCTGAATGTGGAATAAAAAGTTCCATTAGCCCTCTTCACTCATAAGAGACGAGAAAAAGACCATAATTCCGGAATAGATGAGGTTTAAACTATAGGCCTTACGGAAAACGCTGGCTGCTATGCGGGCCTGGGGTCAAGTGACGAACGGATTATATGCTTCTTCATAATAATATTAATTAAACGATTTGCATGCTAATAAGCTAACAATTATCAGGGTTTCTGTAGAACGATTCGGGTTATTACAACACGCCAACCCGATTGCCAGGGGTCAGAGAGTGAGAAGCGAGAAAATGTTCAACTCAAAATTAATATTATGTCAGCTCCAGTCACAGGATAAATAAAGTCCAACTACTTCTTAGTAATGGGGAAAAGAAGGAGAGTTTACTTATACACGCAGGATTTAGTGCAATTCCGTCTTCAGAGACAAGTTAGGTTTCCTTAGCTTTCCTAACAAGAATTGTAACGCAAAAGGACTGTCGCTTCAGGCAAAATCTGGCCCAGTTTACCTTCAGAAGAGATTGAGAGAAATTGAATTATGGTGAGAAGCAGAGCCCTTAGCCCACCTGACCCAGGAGTTAATATAACTCTCCTAATACTGTGAATATTTGGTATTATTACTCTGCATTTTGATTTTATTTCAATTGAACCCAAAATCCTGTACATGTGATTTCCTAGAGCTCACAGCATAGGCCACGTCATTAGAAGACAGCGCTGTTTACATCGATGTTGTTGGCATGCAACCATTTCAGGGCGTCGCAAAGGTCAGACAAATATTTTGTTTGGATTTTGTCACAATGATTTTTCAGTCAAATTTGTTGAAGGCGTTATGCACACGCCCATACATAAATATCAAAGTCACAACATAATAAAATATATCTGGCTTGATGATCATTATGCATTCTCTGCATAATGACTTCATTCACTGAAAATATTTACAGAATCTTTCAGAATGTGGTTTTTATTAAAGGTCATAGCTGTTGTCTGAGATGTAGGCTTACATATAGCTATGCAAATTAATAAAACTTCCACAAAATAGTCTATACTATATGTATATATAAGATATAGTATAGACTAGCCTATGTGTGTGTGATTATTTTACTATTTATTTATTTGTGTGTGTGCACGCGCGTGTCTGTGTGTGTGCGTGCCCGAAACACTATTGTCGTCGTTATTTGAATAAGTTTTAAAAAAAAATCAATTGTAATTAGGTTTCATATTTAATTGCATGTAATTATCATGAACTGGGCAGTACTCACTATTAATTATTAGTAAAGTAAGACTGGGAATATTTTTTCCTTGATGGTTAATTTCTCTCTTCCTGCTAAATATGAGATATGGTTAATTAAGCTACTGATGTAATTAATAATTCAATAATGGTGTTCAAATCGACAAGCGGTAGAATTAAGAACCATTTTGTCATTGCCACTGACAATTTTTCCTTATGTGCTGTAGCCTACTTTCGGAAGCTGCTAGACGAAGTAAAGGTATAGCCTATGTAATTTTAAAATCAATGTGACAGCTTGGATAAATCCCTTTTATTGGGTCAGTGTATTTTGCGGAAAACGTTTCTGTAACTGAAAAAAGATCTTCCGGGGTAGTAAAACATGCTGAAAAAAAATCAATACGGTATGTTGTTATGAAATTTAGGGGGAAATTGTTATTGTTCAAAGAGCGAGTGAGCCATAGCGACAAATCTCCGTTCTGTCTGTTTAGCAGCCTATTTAACTGGATATCAATCAGATCGCTACCTCTCCAAGCCACCCGGTGTCTGCCTAAGATGTAATTCTTATCAAAGCAACCCCCCCTTGTCCTGTTGTGACAGCTCTGATATTGTTTATTGAGGTGGATGTCAGGTTTAATTAGCAATCGATATGGAAAACGTTTTCAAACCACGTCTCTGACGTCACGGACGATTAACGTTCCTTATTGGTCCCAAATTCCCAAAGCCTAGGCTAATTATTGGAAGGTTGATGTTGATAAAGTAAAGCTGATCCTCCTCTTTATCGCGTCCCCTCCTCGGTAGCCACTCTCGCTGCATGCTTTCGAAGTCCCCACAACCAGCCTCCAGACGTTGGCTTCCCTTGCCCAGGAGATGATGGACAGTAGGATACTCGAGCACCCTCGCGCCCAGTATGGAGGCTCTCTCGGCGGGATGGTGGGCTTTCCGTACCATTTGAGCCATCATCATGTATACGAATTAGCCGGACACCAACTCCAATCTGCAGCCGCTGTACCTTTCTCCATAGACGGATTACTTAATGGTTCCTGCACAGCTTCCGTTGTTAATTCAAATTCTCTCCTCTCGTCTGGCTGCAGTATGAATGGAGATAACCAGCAGTACAAACTGACAGGTAAGCACGCGGAGTATAATACCATACTTGCCAAAACCCCGGCTGCGAACCAAGTATTCCACACATAAGATAATGTCTCTATAAAATGAGGGCTTACGATGGAAATAGCAAACAAGCTATTTTCTCTTTTCCAGAAGGCATTTTTGCTAACTAATCTATCGTCCAAGAAACAAAGAACGGTATCTGGTTTGGTTTAATTATTTTGTTTGTTACGATCTCAATATAGCCTAGCTGCCTTGCCTAAACTCTTGGATGGGTGTATCGTGCAACGAATGAAATCGATTTCAACAGAACCTAGGTTACAGCCTATAGAATATAGATCTGATAGTTTCCAGTTTTATTACAGCGGCTATGGGACAACAAGACAATTTATTGCAAAAGAGAACTATGGAATAACACGGAGACTGTTTCTTTGTTGTCTCGGGAAAGCAAAGCAGATTTCATGCTGTAATGAAAGATTATTGTATGTTTTCAAAACACAGTCATCGTTCTCTTGTGAATTAACATTTATATGATTTGTGTATCTACACTAATGGGTTTAGCCTATAAACCGCCAAAAATGAGGTGACTAGCCTACAGCTGATCTACCCAGAGTAAAGTGTAGGCTAATGATTATCCATATAATTAGACGAACATTTATTTATTGAATACTGCATTGTTAATGGCGAAATTGTGAAATAAGTAACAACAGGAAGGAAATATAATAGGCTACCAATGCATTTGTAGGCCCCTCATGCGCTGCAAACTGAGATCAGTTTAGAGGCAGCTAGGCTGCACAATTGTTTTAAACATAAAGTGTTTGTATGCTCACGAAACCTCTCTCCCCTTCGCTGTAGATTCTGCAGACCAAGACAAAGATAGCCCTGGTTGTAAGAGGAGAAGAACTCGTACAAATTTCACTGGATGGCAACTGGAGGAATTAGAAAAGGCTTTTACAGAGAGTCACTATCCGGATGTTTTTATGCGGGAGGCACTTGCATTGAGACTGGATTTGATAGAGTCCAGAGTCCAGGTAAATAGCGTTTGTTTTGTGTTACTATTTTTCCCAAAAGCGCCAGTATATTGTTACTGATTTAAAAGCAATTCTAACTTTACATTTGATAATGTAGTAAATGCTACTAAATAATAATATTAAATAATAATGATAAAAAAATAATAAAAAACAACAACATATTCTAATTATTTCCAAAAATAAATTCGACCAGCATAACTTGTTCAGAGTTGGAGATTCTGAACAAGTCATTATAAAATTATCCAGTAAACTTCAACTTCACTTGACTTCTTTCTTAAAGCCACAAAACAATTTTCATCATTAGCCGTAATTGTCATAATAATAGGATGTAGCCTATTGTGCATATCCTTCATATTTCTACAGAATGTATTTTTTGAAAATGGACATAAATTTATGAGATTAATACCGTTGATCATTTGTAAGATATATAGGCAACTTCAGTTATTACGCAGCTGGCTGGACAATACAAAATTGATAAATAATTTCGGTATAATATTGTATTACCAAGGCAGGAACATGAAACAATAACTTAAACAATTGCTCGGGGAGAAATTGAACAATTAGAATTAAAAAGGTGGTTCTGGCGAGCGTGTTAACTGAAATAAAAAGCATCCGCATGCTTTACTGTCATCCAATACAATATTTTACCCGATTTTACCAATTACATTTCTGTTTTAATGGGCACACATTCTGTTTTGTTGTGTATTAATGTGTAGCCTATTGCGTAGGTCTGAATGGTCCGATTATATTAGTGTGTTTGCATTATTGCAATAAATACACCAATGTGATGTATCAATTACGAATGGTAAGAATATCGGGACAATAATATAACAAATAAATCCTTATAGGACGAAATATTTTCTCAGACAGACTACGCAAATGACTCTGTATTTGTATGTATGAACCAACAGATCGTATTGTATTTCCGCTAAATATTTTCATATGTAGCTGTTAGAACATGACCTTGCATTTTATTTGAACATGGGCCAGAAGTATTAGCATTTGGTCAATTTCCTTAGTAAAGAAAACAAGTCTCTATTGACTTGACCGTGTGAGAAAAAATAGGCCTTATGATTGGGCCTACTCTGTATGTTTTAAAATGTTTTGCCATGTCTGGGCAAATCTTACTGTGGTATCATTTTGAACTGGGGGCAAGTATCACTGGTATCTTAACTGTATTTATAAGACGAGGGCCTAATGTGTAGTTGGTTTCCGAATGTCCTTCTCTTTAGCGTTCATTTAAAAAATAAATTCAATTAGAATAGGGCCTACATTTCATTATAAATTGCGGAAAACAATTAGGCTACTGTTGTCCAAAAGTAGTTACGGCAACACTGACCTAAGAGAAAACAAAGCACGGAGTCGACTAGAACTAAGTTTAATTAATTGGCTGAAATAAACGAATTATTTTCCTTCTTCTATATGTAGGTTTGGTTCCAAAACCGCAGGGCTAAATGGAGGAAAAAGGAGAATACAAAGAAAGGACCTGGGCGACCGGCTCACAACTCTCATCCAACGTCATGCAGCGGAGAGCCAATGGACCCTGAAGAAATTGCCCGGAGAGAACTTGAGAGGATGGAGAAAAAGAGAAGGAAGCAGGAACGAAAGCTTCTGAGATCGCAGAACAAACTTATGTCGGGTGATTTATTCCACACTCCGGGATCAGATAGTGACAGTGGAGTTTCACAAATAACGGACAGTGAGCAGGCACCTAGTGTCTTTGGTTCGCATTCACAATCAGCGGACCGAAACGAAACCGAATCAAGCTGTGACCAAACACGACAAAAAACGAATAGCCAAAGACACGTGGGACAGGACACTAGTATATCAGAACTGGACTCCACCGACTGCAGTCACAACTTGTGTCCCAACGGCAGAACGTCTAACCATCAGAAATTGAACCCTTTCAGCGTAGAAAGCCTTCTGTCGGACTCAACTCCACGGCGCAAACCCCATTTGGATTTTCCAGCTTTACCTGCCCCACGGCCTTTGATAGGAAAAGGACATTTCTTACTGTATCCCATCACTCAACCGCTTGGTTTCATTGTACCACAGACTGCATTAAAGACAGGACCAGGACCAGATACGGTTAATACAACACATCGAGGCTTAACAGCTGATAATTCCACTCAGTCACACTTTACGATTTCAAATACGGGGGATATTATCACAAATAAGAACAATGAGGACAGCAACAGAGTCAACAGAAACGGGTCCACAGACAAAGAACAGGGTAGTTTTCCCAGAACAGAGGATAATTTTCCACAAAACAGCCCTGTCCAAGCGACGCACAACGGAACAGGCCATCCCCCTAGCGAAGCACACAAACAGCAGGTGGAATGTACCGTCCAGTCTCCGCGTCCAGAGGCAAAAGAGAAATCGTTGCAGGACTGTAGGCCTACAACTTGTTCCGAATCAAAGAGAAGCAAGAGTCCGACAGAAACAAACGCAGATTGTAAACACATTGACATGGAGTAATGCAGAGAATAATATCACTAAAGACTTCTCACATTCCCAAGCTCAACACAAGATGCAACATCTTTTGACGTATCAGTATATGTAAACTTCTAATTTCAAAGTTGATATATTGATATATGGTGGAAGATAAACTGTCTGTATCTTTTGTGTTGGTATGAAAATGTTTATTCAAATCTTAGCAACAGGACCTCTGTGGAAAAAAAAACCGTAATGGAAATAAGAGAACAACACAATCCTCACTCGTAAAAATGCAAAGTATTGAGATATTTATATATGTAACGTTTTGATAAATAAACTTATTGTAACAGAAACGCAATGCGTGTGTGTCTATAATGAATAGACAGAGCTAAATTCCCGCTTTCTAGCAAAGTCAGATGTTGTGTTAGTTTGCTGCTTTAACAAATGTATTCATTTAAAAAGCTCCTTGAAATGAGGTTATGAGCCGGAGGCGATAGGACCCGGTCGGCTCCTGCAGAGTTTTGATATGAAAGTAATTATTTTTCCCTGTGGCTACTGCGGGGATTCTTTTTTATTTATTTATTTATTTTAGCCCAAAAGGTCATTATACATTACCGATTTCTAGTGATATGGAATCACATAAACTTCCTACAATAATAGAATTAGCATGAAAGACTGGGGTGTCAAATTGAAAAAGGAAAATAATAGCCCCGGCAGCTGGGAGAGTGTGTGTGCATATTGGATAGGAGATGGGAATTCGTGGGGCGGAATTTTCATGAGCTATTGTGTTTGTCAGGCCTCTTGTAGCTGGCTATATTAAGATAGATGTTCGATGATATCCCTCATTGTTCTGTCGCTTATATTGATGTTCCGGTGTTATCAGCCTATTGATCATGTGTCGCCTGTAATAGGGCAGGCGCAGCAAACGCGCCTCTTTACAAAAGGAGAGCACATTTGTTTTAATAGGGTTGGGGTCCTTTGGGATGTTATAGGGTGGCTCTAGGACATCTGCACCAACAAAATATTAGTAAAGATGGCCTGATCTAAAGTAGAGGTAAGAAAGGGAAAATAAGCACATTCCGAAGACACAATCTCCTCAATTTACATGCCGCTTACTCCAAACGCCACCAATTCCCCAGAAATTTAAACCCCAATTATTAAAAGCATTCATTCTGGCGACTGCACAGTGGAATTTAATTTACGGCCTCGTTAAAAAGCCCTGATCCCTCCTGGTCATCCGGCCTTTATTTGCAAATAAATTGCAAATCATCAGAAGGGCAGGCTTACTTGTGCGCTGCTGCAATGTCGAAGCCAGAGTTCATTAAATAACATTTGCATAATTATCGCCAATTCTGCGACGTGCAAAAATAAAAAAAACTTCATCAAAATAGTGGTGGTCGTGGTTTTAGGTCTACTCCAAACCTAAATAAAAAATAAATAAATAAAAGCAAACATGGTAAATACTCAACTGGGCCTATTTTCTAGGATAGCCTACCATTTCTGGCGCAAGAAAAACACTGTGAATAATGTAGCCTATCCCATTCTTTACATCTCCTGAAATATACACACGTTAAATATATAAACATGTTTGTTGATTCAATGTAAAATGTACCTCTCAAGGGCTGATCCAAATACATGCTGAACAATTTGAACTTTGAGTCCAGAGTATTGATGCCCCCCCCCCCACACACACACACACAACGATGATACACAAAATCATAGCCTAAATAGACACACACACTGTGCTACACAATCGCCAGCCGAAAGCTAAAAAAAATCAGCAGGTTGCGTGATTCAGAACAAACTAGCAATCGATCTGGCCCGAGCAGCCCCCGAGAGATGCGCACCCCCATGAATCATACTTTATGATTTCAATTTCTACCAGGAGAAATTTTCAATTTGAACGCCGGATCATTACGAGAGAGTGTAAATTGTTTTTGCTCTATTATGCATCGGACGCCATCATTTTTCTTTCTAATTACGGAGGTGTCAGGTCGGACTGCCATGCAGGCGCTGGTTTTCAATTTAACTGATCATCATACATTCATTTTCCCATTTGATAAATCTGCTATCTAGACAGGTCCCCATGCCTGGAATATTAAAACACAGAGAGGGTCTGTAATGGGGGATGTGTATGCAGCAATAAGTGCAGATCAGGCAGCTAATTTAGCACCTCCTGGTTTCCCATCTCCAGTTCTCATTTTCAATTCTCAAAGGAGCGGGAGAGTAGCAGCCCAACGGCAGCGAGCTTCTATTCTAAATCAGAAAAAACGGCTTCAGAATGCTTGTTTTCTATTACACACTTTCCAAATTAGGATATCAAGCTTAATTAATGTTAATTGAGTTCTTCAATACGTGTTATTTTTATTTAATAGAAACAAATTTGCACAATTAATTATGGAGGTAATTTCAAGAGCCTCATTTGCAACACTCAATCTTCCGCTTTCCTCCTCCCCCAGCCAGCTCTGAGCACACCGCTTTTGGCATTTGCTTTTGCAGCAAACCTAGGGGGCGGTTCAATCCACGAGCAAAGCGGTTTGGCTTTTCATCAGAATACCAGTCCATCAAAGACGTGCAGTGTTTTCTTGCTTACTCGTGTAGCTAGTTTACTACAGCTTTCAAAAATGTTAAAGTTGTAATAAAATTGTTCGACTTAAATTGGCCAGTTCGAGTCAAGTGCGCTTGGGTTCTGCAAAGAATCAATCATCGTCATTGTGATCATTGAGGTAACGTAGCCTACTGTAGGCTGTATCATAAATCAAACGGAAATAGGTTACAACAGAACAATTCATGTGATTGCACACTTAGATCATCGACTTGTTCGGCATTGATAGTTTATGTTTCTAACCTAATGTCTGTCAAAGTCAATTAGGATAACCAGATCCATTGTCTATTGTATGCATAGTAGTATGTCAGACGCAGTTGTTTTACTAACAAACGTGCTATAACTAATGCTATGAACGAGGAAACAAAATAGAGAATTAGTTTTACTCGGGGGTGGGCCAGTTTTCCCCCCTCAATAAATCGGTTTGCTATTGACAGGTTAGCGTTTTCGGCGAGAAATGGTCTGGGGTGGAAAGTAATCCTGTTGATAAATCAGTCGAATTCGGGGACGTGTTGTTTCTTCGCTGCTTAATTTTTTTTTTACCATGGCTGTACAAGCCCCTGACAGTTTGGATAAATTAGCCAAGCTTCACAGCCTCCTAATGAGAGGATATTATTTCAGCACCTCGAAATAGCCGTGAAAAATGAGAACGACTGCATTCTGAGGTGCCAAATCGATTCGAGATTACATCTTAAATCCTATTCAAATGAATATCTAACAAAAATTTGAACATTTAGGCTATTGCAGATCTGTAGGAAGGCCTACAACACTTAACGTTTATGCATTAATAAATACAAATAAAACGAGGTTAGCAACGTAGACTACAATATTGGTCAATCATAACTGAAAAAACAATGGACCATAAAATAAACAGTGAAAGGCTCGATGTGAAAGTAACAAAAATTTTAAAAATTCAGCCAAAACAAAATAAGAGTCAATTGTATTCGTGTACTGGGTTTGCATAGCAAAGATAAGGGCAGTTAAATCCGCTGACTGGGGCATTAATAATTATACGACGTAGCCTAAAGTAATCCCGAAAATGCATGGCAGCGCTGCTGCAGGATAGAAGCCAAATATCAAGTAGCGTTTTAAATGATTCAGAGAAAGATCCAAGACGCATAATTCTTATTTTGTCACCAATCGACCTGTTTTAAATATACTACCTTCCATTCTCTTACCAGTCAATAGTACTGCAAAAATAAAAACATGTAAATATTAAAACAATATAATACACACAGCAAAAATGCCGGTGTAAATCTAACACTGGTGTCCATTTAACACCCCAGGGTGTTACATTTCTTTTCTGTGCAGCTAACTGAAATCAATCCTAGAGGTAACAACAACGGACATCATCATATTATTATTATTATTATTATTATTATTATTATTATTATTATTATTATTATTATTATTATTATTATAGTAATAACAATAACAATAATAGTCATAATAATACTAAATAAATAAATAAATAAAACGCGCAATGACATAAAATGAGCAATTGCTAATATCGTCGTTGCTCCCTGGTTATACGGTACAAATTCAAGTATATAGTTCACAACCATGAAACCACAGTGGAAAAACACAACCCAAATGTAATACCTGCCAACATACAACGTTATATTTTGGATATATATTTCCATGAAGGTCTATTAGAAGCACGCAAGTGTGTTTATAACGTCTATGCAAACCTAGCAATGATATTCATCCCAAGTCCCAATGGTTATGAGTAATTTGAATAGGCTATTCACAAAAGTTTAAAATAAATTCACACTAATAAGAGAATATACGGCCTCACATACCATCCCTCGACTTTTGCTAACCCTACAAGAATAATGAAAACAAAGCAAAAGGCCCACTGTGTCAGTATACAGAGCAATGAATGGATAGTGCAATACAGAAATCCTAACTTAAAAACGATGTAAACTCTATTTAAACATACACATGTTACATTGTATAAATCAGCACCATAAACAAAAACAAAAATCTCAAAATTAACTATGTGCATATCCCCACGTCCAACCCCCTGTCCCAAACACGCACACACACACACACACACACACACACACACCACAGGATTTGGACTTGCAAATTGCGGTTATTAAATATCTAACATACACCATCTACATCCTACATCCATGGCCTCCCCTACTAATTAGCACCTTATGGAAAGTGTTTCATTACATTTTTTTTATTAATAATCCACCAATCACTGGAAATGAACCATTATCTTTGCTAATACGGGCACTTTCTGTCGCAAAATGTAATACATGACATAAGCAAAGACTTTTTACTATCCTAGCAAAAAAAGAATACGTTGTACATTGTGTTATAACATGCAATAAACTTCTCAATGTTTTATTCTTCTGGTACTATTTACTGTTATTGTGGCCAAGGACAGAATGCTTCTTTGCCAAAATATTACTTAGCCAAATATATTTTTTCAATACCTTTTCAGTTACTTAGAACACTGATGTACTTATATAGAAGTATTAGTAATATCATGTAGTACATTAATATCAAAATGTTTTTAGTGTGTTTTGGTTGAATAGTTTCACAGTACTGCATTTTTCAAGTGTGCGTCAAGATTTACAAGTGATATTTTGTTCCCAAACAAGTACTAGTGGTACTATAGATGGCTTGAGGGGCTAGAAAATAATTATGTGCAATATTTCAGACTGTTACTGAAATATTCTATTTTCGTCAATATACCTATACAAGGTTGCAGTTCATGATTATGTATTGAAATGATAGTTTTTACAAAATGTTTACAGTGGTTTCTTTAGGACAGGGATACTCAAATCTGGCTCCTGAGGCCAGTAGTACTGCTGGTTTTCTTTTCCACCTGAAAGTTAATTGATCGACTAATGCCACTGATTTTCCAGAGATACAGTGCCCTCCACTATTATTGGCACCCCTGGTAAAGATGAGTAAAAAGGGTTATAAAAAATTAACCGTTTGGTGAATTAGCTTAATCTCACACTGAAAAAATGAGAAAAATTCAACCTTTAATTGAAGTGAATTTATTACGAGAAAAAAAATCCCTCATTAAGAAATAATCATTTTTAACAAAACCACATGTGCCACAATTATTGGCTCCTGCATTTATAGAAAGAATAAAGTAATCATTTTTAATATTTGGTCGCATATCCTTTGCATGACCTCCTGATGTCTGTGACCCAACAACATCAAAAGACTCTTCATATCTTATTTTCTGGTACTCTTACAAGCAATACTATAATGTCTGCATTTGAATGGATCTCTATGGTAATTGGGAGGTGGGACTAGATTTAGCTGTAAATTACACTGGAACAGTACGGAACACATGGTTGGCTAAATGGCTCTAAGTCATCAAGGGTCTCACGTATCAAACAAGCCTTAAACCATCACTCTGCTGCCAGAAATACAGTAGATATGGATGGATAACTTGAAGGGTTTCTTCTCCTGACTTATTTTTCCATAGAGTTCAATAGGAAAATTTGTCAGGAGAAACAACCCTTAAAGTGATCCATCCATATCTACCGCATATCTGGCAGCAGAGTGATGGTTTGAGGCTCGTTTGATACCTCAGACCCTTGATGACTTACAGCCATTTTACCAACCATGTATTCCATACTGATCCAGCATAATTTACAGCAAAATCTAGTCTCCCCCCCCCAATTCCCATAGAGATCCATTCAAATGCAGAGACGTTATAGTATCACTTGTAAGAGTACCAGAAAATAAGATATCAAGAGTCTTTTGATGTTGTTGGGTCACAGGAATCAGGAAGTCATGGTATGCAAAGGATATGCGACCAATTATTAAAAATTATTACTTTATTCTATATATAAATGCAGGGTGCCAATAATTGTGGCACACATGGTTTTGTTAAAAATAATTATTTCTTGATGAGGGATTTTATTTTCTCATAATAAATTTACTTCAATTAAAGGTTGGATTTTTCTCATTTCTTCCAGTGTGAAATTAAGATATTTCACGAAACGGTGAATTTTTTATAACCCTTTTTACTCATCTTTACCAGGGGTGCCAATAACAGCGGAGGGCACTGTATAACTCGCCTGGTGTCCCAGGATTAAATTAATCCTGATTATAGGCTAAAAAGGGCCAGATTTGAGCATCACTGCTATACGATAACTTACTTCTGTAGTTTACTGGCCACCTTTGGTATTGCACCTAGTCTCACCAATATATATGGCTACCCTCTCTCTGGGTGCTATGCAGTCATTTTAACGATCAAATTGACAAGAATCTTGGCTTTAAAAGGGTAGCTGTCAACAGTAAAGTGATTTGTGATTTGTTGACAAAAAAGTGTGTCAGGAGAAATTTTACATTTATTAGGAGATTAGATGGATTAACTTCCCATCAAACATATTAGATAATGATACATCAGTCACCCTTTAAACACTAAAGGGTGGCAATAAAAGCCATTTCCACTACTCCAAAGTGCTTCAAGCAGAGCTTTCAGTTGTCTTGCTGGGTTATTACAAGGCTCTGAAGACATGAAATTTGCTATCTAATGCAATATAAAATATTTTAGATTTAAGACAATTTGTAGATATCACTTTGTATATATGAACACACATATGCACACATATACACACACATATGCTTTCACTGACTCTCTCTCACTCATTCTCTCTCTTATATACTACATACACACACACACACACACACACACACACACACACACACACACACACACACACACACACACACACACACACACACACACACACACATTAATTACAATCATTGATCAGCCAATAAAAGCTTGAGAAAGATGGTGACTAAAATTAACCCACAACATGTCTTTCATTTTTCAATAATGCAAAAATGTTGTTATATTTGTTCTGTTACATACACATCATCATCCAGAGATAAGAGTTGCCTACAATGAACCAAACATTTTGTGGAATATAAAAAAATAATAATGATAAGTAAAAAAAATGAATAAAACTACTTGCTTAAAATAGAGTAGTTGTTGTCAGCTGGAGACAAATCTCAAAGCAATTTGGTTGAATCTGGGCCATTGCCTCCAATCTCATTTTATAGCGCATCATCAGTGGAGGCCTGAAATATAACATATTTGCTTACATACATCACTTATACAGTGAAGGCGGAGAATTTTCCTCTCCCTCCTGTGTATTTATTACCCATGTTTACTTGCTACTACCACTTCTATCCACTTGAAAATGACTCATAAAATACTGTTCAGCCTGGCTTCCTTCTCCCCCTATACTTCCCCAGGAAACCAAGCCCCACAGGTTAATGAATCGTGAAGTGTGGAAATTTCCTGAGATGGCATGAGTTACATAGTGTCTCCAGACAAAGCGGCGCAGTGGTGGAAATCTATATGAGTCTGTCAGCTCCTTAAACGCTCCAAATGACTCCGGATATTTTGAAGACTGAGAAGTCCCGCCTCCAAATTACTATGGATATTTTGAAGGCGTAGAAGCCCCGCCCCCGTGAAACGTGTCAGCTTTATTCAACACAATGCGTCAATGCTGCTACTGTGTTAAATACATTATTTTCTAAAGTTAATCTGGAAAAAACAGTTGGTAATTTTTGTAACACTCGCTCACAAATGTTAAAGAACGTATGATGTTGGTGTGGGTCACACCATATAGTGCTCTTTTGACAACCCTTACTGCTGCATTTAGAAATACATTATTTATTATACATGTATACCTAAATGTTGCTGAAGTGGCCATTTGAATATATTTATTATTATTATTATTATTAGTAGTAGTAGTAGTAGTAGTAGTGGTGGTGGTGGTGGTGCTTCAGAAACACACTTCCTGTTCTCTTGTATACTTATTGAACTTAATAAAGTTCTCATGTTCTTTCCTCCTACATCTCTGCACGCTACTCCTCCTACAACCTTTAAGATAGACATGCCATTCCAATTTCATAATATTCACCTTGGCTCAGAGTAGTGTGCTTGTAATAAGCTTTCAATTGGTCCACATGGTGGCGCTATAATAGGTGATTTAAGGTGAAAACTTTGAAAGCTCATGCCCCTCATCCAGTTTGATGTAGAGTTGTGAAATTTGGTACATAGGTCCCTCAACGCAAAAGGAACAAATTTGCCTGAAAAAGCCAATAATGTCTGCTAAAAGAATTTGGCTGCTACGGTGATACCTGCGACAGAGATATATGTGAATTGAAAAGCAGAGATTCACAGCTTTATTTTGCGTGGAATGCCAATTTTGTAGACCAATCAATGGCTGAGATATTCAACATTAAATTTGTGTGTTTTTTTCTGGATGTTTGGAAGTGATAAAAAGAAGGTGCAATTTTGTGACAGTGGCATTATTTGATAATATACAAAATCCCATTAGGTTGTAATGGTCATAAGGCTACACTGGCAACATTTTAAGATGCTACAGCTCTCTAACCTTTTAATCTTGTAACAGCTAAACAACTGAAGCAACCACATGAAAGTTTATTCATAAACCTTACATTCTAGTTATTGTGGTTGTTGTTGTTGCTGCTGTTATAGGAGTAACAATGCCAATGTGAATGCTAATAGGACAGCAACAACAGCAGCTACTACTACTAGTAATAATAATCATTGTAATAGTCATGATAATAATAATAATAATAATAATAATAATAATAATAATAATAATAATAATGATAAATATCATTCACAATAGTCTGATTTTCCTGACCAATAATGAGCATTATTCTCTGAAAAAAAGACTATGTTAATTTGCTTCTTTTGTTCCACCAGGCTCAGGTGCCAGAGGTTCAGATTTGTTAGGGGATTTAATGGAGGGAATGTTTTCATTGATTTGGGTCGAGCCTAACATAGCAGGACAAGGAAGAAATGGCCATAGGGTGTAGTTAACCTAAAGATAATTAGCTATTATTTCAAACTTCAAACTGCATTAACCTTTTGCATTTCATGCCGGGATTACCCCTGATCATAGAAAGACTTGGCCAATTGCATTAGCGGGAAGCCCCATCTTCCCACAGGCCTAAAGCCCATGTTAGGAGAATAAATTGACCTTTTTTTTTTTTTAAACTCAAACACTCTAAGAGGGAGTCTATCTCCTTGAGAAGTACAGACAAATATTTTCTTTTCATAAGGCCTTTTCAATTTTTGCAGAACATTGCTGTAAACAACGTTTTTACCCGTATGGGATGTCTTAAACAATCCCAGTAGGTTTTTGCTCAGAAAAGATTTATTTTTCTCCATCTTTTTTTTTCATAGCCTGCAAGAAATCAATCCGCGAAGCATAAAAGCACACCAGTTGGACAGGTCTCATTGCTCAACTGCGATGAATAAATGTGTGAATTCATGTTCCTGTTTTTTTTTTTTCATTTCAAAGCCTTGAGTTTGTTTTTAGGCTGAATAAGACTGTAGGAAAACATAATGACAAGAGCAGTCTGCGTCACAGTATCAGAATGTCTGTAAACACCAACAGAGCTGGTGATAATTCACTCCACCAAAACATAACAACATATTTTCCCCCAAGCAGATAGAACACCAACTGTAAGTTGTGTGCTCGTAACTCTTTCTTGTATTGTCAGTTATACATGCAATTGTCTGTCTCTGCATGTCTTTGCCCTGTTGTGGCTGGTTTGTCTGACTGGTCTGTTTGTCTGTAATACACCTAGGGGTGGGTGGGTGTATGGGTAGATGGGTAAGCACATCTACTGGACAAATGGAATCCAATAATTGGGGACGCTGGGGTGGGGGTGGTGATATGGATGTTAATCAAATTAAGAGAATATTTTCATTGTTTTCATTGTTTCATTGTTTTCATTATGTCCCATAGTCTGGACAGCAGGTGGGTCGGGGGCTGTTTGTTATACTTGGGAGGGGAGAGAAAAAAAGAATGACTGATGCTGTAATTGTTTTTACGAAATAAAACAACTTTTACGAAAAAGGAGTCATTCAGAATTAATTCATGGAATGTCCTAAAGGCTCCCTTTACCGAGTTTCTTATTTTCTGGTGTGCATGTAGAAAAAAATGGTAGATTTAAATGGCGTTATGAAAATAAGGACCACCTCCCAGCCAATGGGAATCGAGTATTCACCCAGATCATGGCGTGAGATCAAATAATTGCTACGGTCTATCCAACATGAACATGTTACAGTCTTCACGTAATGAGTTTAAACGTTTTAAAGCATATTCTTGACCATTAAATAAAAAAATCCTTTGGAATATGACAAAACCATTACAGAAAATCATTTAATTTATGTTTGAACATAAAAAGCTTGATTATTCTGAATAGAAAAAAAGAAGACAGTTCCACTTAAATGAGTAATTCCAGTACAAGGTCGTACTGCAATGGAGCAAGCTTGAAACTTGCTGGGGACTTTCGATCTCGTCTCGAACTAAACCCTTGGGTTACTGTTACTACAAACAGAATGCATGACATGTTGCTTTATGCCAATTCATGTGTGGAATTACAAATGCATACGCTGACAGGGGCACTGCAGGAGGTCAGTATAATGTTCATAATGAAATGGCCTAGAGCCTATATTTCTGAGGAGCGGTGGCATAGTGTATGACAACATTCTGAGTTTAGGGCAGCCAACATTGGGTCTTGAGGGTGAGACTCTTGCAGGTTTGACTGATTTACACCTGGAGTATCTAGTGACTTTGAATAATGGTTTTAATTAAACAATAAAGGTGTCAGGGCAGATTCAAAGCCAGGTATCCCCCCCCCCCCTACCCCCCTTTCGTTTCTGGCCCCTTGAACTGGAGCTGCCCGTCCCAGACGCGAGGAGCTGTCAACCGATCGCCACACACAGGGGGTCCTCGTCAAGATTAAAGCTGCCCACTGTTAGCTGAAGACCGCGCTTATGAACACCATCTGTAATATGGAGGGGGGAGAGAGAGAGAGAGAGAGAGAGAGAGAGAGAGAGAGAGAGAGGAGAGAGAGAGAGAGAGAGAGAGAGAGAGAGAGGGAGAGAGAGAGAGAGAGAGAGAGAGAGAGAGGGAGAGGGAGAGGGAGAGCGAGAGAGAGAGAGAGAGAGAGAGAAAGTAAGTTTGCATAGAACTTCTTTATCTTCCTACTTGCTCGTAATAGGAAGCAATAGGTAACTCTGATCTATACTGCATTTCAAAGGGTCATAGATGGTAAAATAATTGTTTATGCACATGTCTCTGCAATTTGTATACCTGCCATGACTTATAAAAGAAATACAGTACTTGTAAGAAATTAGAATCTATAATAATACAGGTTTACAATAAAGGTGACTTCATGAACCCATTAAAATCCCTGTGACTACTATTGCCACCATGAATACATTCAGCAAAACCCGCTCATTGAGTTTAAACCTACATAACCCTATAGCAATAAAAAAAAAAAAACACTGAAGACATAATTACCTTTTAACTAAAGTAATTTTGTTGACTAACAGCGTAGTTCAAGAATGGTTGATGAGGAGATTGTTTACAATGAATATAATCCATAATAGAACTGGCAGAGCTCTGAGAGGAACAGGCGACAGTGTCAGAATCTTGTGGAAATAATATAATCTCTTCATCCATCCAATTCTGTTATCATATATTCTGGAGTCACATGGCTGACCCCACAGCTTATATCAGCACGTGCCAGTATTGTGACCGGAACATCTGGGCACCTGGTGAAATGGCAGCTCATTGGAAAAGACGAGATTTCCATCACACTGTCATCTGTAGAAATATTCTTTTAGAATTAATACCATGTGTTTTTGGAGAGAGGTTTTATGACATTTGCGTTTTCGTTGTATTATATTGTATCGTTAAACGCTTACGCCATGCTTTTCTATTCCCCTACACAGTAAAATGTCCAGTGTTGACTAAACTCTAATAGAGGACATGTGAGTCCAATAGGAACCCTATGTACTATGTAAGAGTAGATTTAACGCTGAACGTTTTGCTGTGTATATGTGCAAACTAATTACAAAAAAACAAAGAGCAGTCAAGAATATTGTGACAATGGTTAATAGTCACAGCAGCAAAAACTAAAAGAAAAAGATATTTGCGCAAATGATAAGACTCTGGTACTTCAGCTAAAACATCAAGCTACTGCTAAGTAAATTTGTCTGAAAACACAATTAAACGTCCTTAATTTTGGTGAAGGATCAAAAAGAAAGTGGTACCTTTTTTTAACAATTCTGACTCAGTCGTTTCCGAGGTTCAACACTTAAAAATAACACATTTAAAAAATATCAATAACACAAAAATAACACTTCTTAAATCCCTCACTAAAATTTAAGGACAAAGTAGGCAATACGCTGCTGTTGCACAGGTCCTCGCCCTGAATGTGAAAACTTATGGATAGTCTTCTTCTTGACTTCTTTGCTTCAGTGATTTCTCATTGACTGGTGCATGGAGACGGCGGAGCTTTGAAGCCGTGAGGGAAGCGTGGTGAGAGACAAACGTCAATAAATCTGTCCAGCTTAAGATATAACAGCGGCCCAGTTTACCTCGGCCAATAATTGCTTAACGCAGGAGTGGATGCACCGGAGTCACCACAGAAGGTAATGGAGTCACCACAGAAGGTAATGACACACAGAACCTTGGTCAGTTCAGTCAATCCAATCGTATTTGGCTTTGACCTCAGCTCTGAGTTGCACACTCAAGAAAGTCTATGATAAGACTAAATACTTTATGTTAATTCGATTTTATACCAGTGTAACAATGTTGGTTGTTATGTCACACTGGTAATATATTGTTATTCTGGTTATAGGTTATAGTGTACAATAATAATAATAATAATAATAATAATAATAATAATAATAATAATAATAATAATAATAATAATAAAATAAAAAAGTGTAATTGTTAAACATTTAAATCATTGAGAGATTTTTGACATTGTTAAACATTGCTAAACAGGAATCTAGGGGAGGTCACTCTATTGTGGCCTTCCATGGCTTCCTGTTTCACTGGGGTATAAACATGAGGTAGAACATGTTAAATTAATGTGTCATCTGTCACCATGATGAAAGGCAAAGGTTTGTTAACCCTCACAAGTCAGAGGATGGTTATAAATAAAATACATATGATGAATTTTCCAATATTAGGTGATTAATTAAGAAGCTTAAAGCCACTGGGATAATGGCAAATCTGCTTGGTAGAGGATGCAAGTGAACCTTTCCTTACACACAGTGAGACAGATGGTTTGGGATGCAAAGAAAAATTCAAGGGCCATAGTTGAATATTTCCAAAACTTGGTAGCATCTTCGAGACAAAGGGCTCTATTTTCCAGCTGACGCAAGGTGGCTGACGAAGTGACATTTTCAGCATGTATTTTCATGCCCGTTTGACTCGCCATGCGCTGCAGTTGGCGCTGGTGGAGGTATGTCAGTCCAGATCGAGCAGCGAACTTGCAAATTTGGGGCTATATTTTCCGGTCCGTGGCGGGCCATCACTGGTGAAGTTGCAAATTTCGTCAAGGATGTACATGCATCTGAGCCCGTTTGATTTGGTGACTCTGTACTGAAGTGGGAGGGACACCGCTGCTGGGGGGTGTGTCCGTCAAGAAGGAGCAGCCCAGTTCACTTTTAGTGCAGTGGAATGCAATTTTGGGGTAAGATTAGACCGTGATTCGCACCTGTACTGCCCGCCAGGTGAGACCATGTTTATGGCGCAAATCACACCAGAGTGTATGGCGAGTTGCTAATTTCGGGGCTTTCCCGAGCAATGTGTGCAGGAACCTATTAAAAAGCAAATCAACCGTTTCGTGGATCATATATGGTCCAATCTGACTTTGAAAAAAATCCCCCAAGCAGGAAAAATGTATACTTTGCATTTATTGTTCGTTGTCTTTTTTATTTTTTATGTTAGGCTAATCCCTGTTTTTATTTATGTTTTCAATTGTTTATGGCTGTTATTATACTGCATTTTGGTCCCAGGGGTACTGTATTCTTTCTTACACTCGTCTGTAATGAGAAGAATGGCAAACTTGGTGCATACATTCACTCTTATTGCATGTATAGCAATAAAAATGTAACTCAATTACATTCTATTAAATCAATGCAAAATAGATAGCCTTTGTCTTCCACTGCGGTTGTAGTCAGAAATTGACAGTGGGTGGACTCGTTCTGCAAGTAGGAGGCCTCCTGACCACAACCAAATAGGCATGTTTTGCTATCGTTTTTTAAGTGCTCCTCAGAAGCTCCCATTTCCCAGAGGTTGACGCATTCACATGTTCCAAAATCGGAATTAGGCTACCAGCAAACATGGAGGTCTAGGAAGTAGGTTAAATGTTTCCTTTGATCCTTTACGGAAAGAAAATACTTGGAGAGCTGCTATCAATTCTATCTGCATAAGACGAGGAAAGGAAACATATGAGGAGAGCAATTTATGATATATTAAAGTATATTTTACATTTTACTAAATGGTTGTGTGCTGTGTGTGTGTGACCATCAATATGATAATCTACTGCCTGGTTGCATTGTCATAGGTGAATCTATCGCATTTTCTGCCATTTCAATTTGACTATTGGGAAATAGAAGCTTCCAAGGAGCACCTGAAGGATAGAGGGGTTAAAGGTGAGTGGTGAAACGTCACAACTCGGGAACTCGGGAACAAAATTATCTCTGACTTTCCAACTTGTAGACTTGGAGGTTCGTTCAAGTGCAACTTACATGTCAGAAACTTGTATTCCCGATAATTGCAGCAGCGCTTGAAGGCAGCATGAAAAGGACTGAAAAGAGGTAATTTGATTATCAATGGCTGAATCCAGCTGAAGCACACCCACTGATAAATATTCAGCATAACCCAGCCCATTTCTCACCTGCGCAGCGCGCTGTGAGCTGTGCGCGCTCCTCGCCTCTGGTCCGAAAATAGCTAAATTCAGCAGCCGCGCCCAGTGCGCCGTGCGCTACGCCATTGACTATGACAGCTCGTCGCACGCCATGCACTTTCCGGAAAATAGAGCCCAAAGTCTCAAAATCTATCATCAGTCTGCAAATATCCATGCCAATTAGCTTTTTGGAATAAGTTTGCGAAATCACGTTGGAACTTTGACTGAAAAGATATTGTCAGATGAGACTAAAATATAGCTTTTGGTTCACACATGCCAGCATTGGCTACGAAAAAATATAGTGTTGAATCTTTGAGGTCATGGGGTTGATTTTCATGTGCTGGTCTCTTGTTAAGGTCAGTGGAATCATGAACTCCAGCAATTACCAATACATTTTGGACAAAAACCTTCACCAGGAGGCTCAAACGTAGGCGCAAAAGGACCTTTCAGCCAGTCAAGACAGTGTTCCCAAGCAAGCGTACCTCAAAATGAACCAAGAAATGGTGAATTGACCACAATATTACAGTTTTGCAATGGCCATCTCACTCTCTAGACTTCAACCTGATAGGAAATGTGTAGTTTGAATTGAAGAGGGCAGTCCACAAGTGCAGCCTGACGAATCTGAGAGATATTGAAAGAGAAGTATATACAAAGATGGATAATATGTTCATAAATATCATAAAACACTATTGAAGATGACTCAGTAGTGTTATCCATGAGAAGGCACTGAAAACAAGGGTGTGAATACTCGTCGTGACACTTTTTATTAATTATACAATTAATGTATAATTTGAGAAAAATGTTATCTTTGTTGATTCCACTGAATCACTAATTACAGTAAAAAAAAAATCCTCACATTCCCTCATTTTTTCCCCTCAGAATGAAAACATATAGGTCAGTACTTGTAGAAATTATTTTATACAGTCTTTTTTGTTTGTTTGTAACAAGGACGTAATTAATTTAGTGTGAGGAGGGTACTGTAATTATGCACATATAATTACAATTTATAATAACTTTACCACATCAGATTTTCACTCTGTAATGAATATAAAATGATTACAATGACCGTATTTCCTTTCTTACACATTTGCATTTGTTGCTTGCTGTGTTTTTAAGCGTTAACTGTCCAGTTACAGTCTCAGTTTTCCATCTGTACATGGATCTCTGTGCTTGCTGTTTAAATTTAGCCTTATTTTATTTCTATTCAACATGCACTGTTTGATTTTAGTTCACTTTAAAATGTATAATTCATTCTGCTACAAACAAGGCCACACGTTTCTCTTCTGGGTGTACAAGTAGTGCTGTTATCATCACCCTGAACCAAGTCACAATTGAGCTGATAAAATATTTAATAGTACAATACAAATACAAATATTTAGGCATGGATGGACAAAAATCTTAATTCAAATATTTCATAGAATGTCTTCCAAAAAAATGCACAAAGTTATAATGTATAGACGCAGACCTTGAAGCAAAAGCTTCACTTCTGGTTTATTTTAAAAAAATGTTTTACCTCAGCTTCACTATGATCACACTGTATTCAGCTTTGCTTATCCTTCAACTTTGGCTAAGCTGGACCCACTGAGCAATGCAGCCTTATGACTAAACACACCTACACACCACTGTTATTTATAGGTCACAATTGTGTGCACTGAAAACCGCAGCCATAGTATCCGTCTCTGGAAAGTTCTCGCCGGACTGTTCTTGATGCGACTGCCTGCTCACACCCAATATTGATATTTGCAGTCAACTGATTCCGTTTTTTATAGAATAGAATAGAATTCTCTGGCGTCCTGGGAGAATTATGGTGTATCTGTTTTGCCTTGCATCTCGAGGCATCACGGTTGAGGAGTACGCTCTTTCGACCACAGTTGCCCTTTGTTGATGATGTTTTTTCTATCAGAAATCAATACCAACATCATCTTAGCTACGGTTCAACAGCGGCGAGTTCAGCAGTCTTAGACACTGTACCTCCTGCCAAGCATGGCCCAACAACCGACCCTTTTTCAAAGTCACTGGGATGCTTTTTTCTTGCCTTTGTTGGCAAAATGGGAAACTTGGCCTGCCCACCATTTTTATACAAAACCGTGAACATCCTGGGATGATAATTCCTTAATAAACTGAGGATCCACACCTGCATTCCTCCTTTACTCAAGTGTTTACTTTTGGCATTTGCCTATCTTGGTTGGTTGGATCTCTCTAATGCAGAAGATGATATACGTATATCTTGTATACATTCATTTACAAAGCCATTAAAGGCAAACTACCTGCATACATTTCCACAAAATCTATTGCAGAACTGCCATAATCTAAGTTTACCCGACTGTCTGTTCAGTTCAGAGTTCCCAGTGTTAGAACAGAAGCTGAAAAATAAATATCCCAAGTACTATGAGCTGTGGTCTTGGAACAGTCTTCACACTAAATGTAAAATTTTAAATTTGCAATGTGAGTAATGACAATGAAATGGGCCCCTATGGCTGATGCAAGCCTCTCCAGTCCTGCCTTGCCGTAATCAAGCATTAGACTGGCTTTTTGCCACCCCATCACATAGGCAGCAGGTAATGTCAGGCCTTTATACAATCTCATGGTGGAAGCCTCATGAAATAAAGATGGAACTGCTCAATATAAGCTTCCAGAATAACCAGTACGTGCATTCCAAAACCAATACATTTTCTTAACCAAATGCAAGGGGTCTTTAGTGGGAGAAAAGACTCTTCATGTCCCTTTATACACAGGCACGACATTAAGTTGATTACCACAGTGTTTAACGCTGATTTAATTGCTCTCCAATGCCGTGCATTTAAATGGAAGGGCAGGGTATAGATTGGGAATTATGCTGTAATTGGAGTTGCTACCAATGTCATTGACAAGAGGAATAACAATGGGCAGGGAAAAAAAAAACTTCCTGTTTTGAGCACAGAACACTGTTGGGTAGTGATCATTGGGTGGACATGAAAACATTTAAATGTATGTAAATATGCAGGTTGGCAAGTTACTTCAGATTGTCTCTTTTATTATAGTTTTAAATTTAAGTTAATTTAAATTTTTTGTTCATTTAATGTTTTAGCTCATTTTGGAAGCTATTTAAATGGGGAAAAAATTCAACACACTGTGTGTTTATCTGAATATTTGTATATTAAGGGTATATTCACATTAATAAATAGGCCAGTTTCATCCTGCAACATGTCCAATCAATCACATTACAGCTGAGTAAGTGGGGGAGGCAGGAATCAGTCCAAGAACACTTCAGTTGTGACGCTCAATCTTAGCATCTCCAGTGTGTCGCTAAAAACCAGAAACTCTTGTTCTGGCCCAGTTATTGGGTGTGATTGGTCATTAGGGATCCTGCTGCAGCCAGACCAGAAGATGCGGTTGATTCGGCTTAACCATATAAGCTGAACAGCATTTCCAAACACTTGTACTGTACTGACAGTGTGCACAAGAAAAGCAGAAGGAACATTTTTGGATCTTGCATTCATTTTCCTGATATTGAGAAAAATAAAAGTTTTGACTTTAGAAAAAATAATGATAGTGTTTAAACAGAACTCATGCCCATATTAAAAAAAAGAAGTCCACTGCCTCAGGACAGTTGAAGTGTCAGCCGGTTCTGACCCTGTTCATTAAAGCGATGGAATAGCTCAAACACTCCTGTTCTCCTCATTCTTCAGGTGGGGACTTATCGAATGAACTTTGCCAGTGCTGACTGTGGTTGGCTGCCCTGTGTGGCGGCACATTCAATTAAATTTCTGGATTTGAATAATTGTGTACAGTGCTTTTTACACAAAAACGCTTTTTCACAAAAAAGCAGTGAAAACAAGTGGCAGCCAACTGTACATATAATTACAGCCCAGCTTTTTTTTAGAAGCAAGTACTTCATTCTCTTTGCTCACCCGACAGAGGATGCAGTAATGAGAAAGGAACATGAATATAACTTTGGAATTCCATATTAAACATATGCTAGTAAAATAGCCCAATACACAAAAATAAGTAGACGCAGGGAGAGGACTAAGATTGACAAAGAGGAAAGTGGTCCAAATGACACCAGTATAGCCCAGTGGATAATGAACTGATCTGTCCTGTAGGCTGCAGGTTAAATTTGTAACATCCGCCGTTCCCTCCAGTCCACCTTCCTTTCGTTCTCTCTTGTTTCCCTATTCCTCCTGTTTCATGTCGTGCTTTTCAGTTTACCCTGTTCGTCTAGTTGCGCGTTGTGCCGGCTGGGCGTGGGTTCCCCGTTTTGGTCCCTCGTTTTCTCCCCATTACCATTCAGCCAATCACTCGCCCCGTTTGCTTGCATTCCGCACTCACTCATTATCTCATCGCCTCTCGCATACATTCCTCACGGCCTTTGATAAAAGTGCATTCTCACCTGTTTTTTCCTCTAATTAAGTTCCCTTGTGTCTTTGCCAGTTCGTTACGTTTGTCTCTGCCCTGTCTTGACATTCTCCGGCCTCTCTCTTTAGTGCTTTTGATCTGTTTGTTTGTTTGTTTGTTTTCAGTTCCAGCCCGTCCAGCCTGCTTCCGCTCCTGTTCACTCCTGCCCCCGTCATCTGCCTTGCCCATTTTAGTTTCTCCAACCATCTATCCAGCCCGTCATTCAGCTTCCCTGTCTGTTTGTTTGTTTTATTATTGAATAAATTCACTCCCTCCAGAGTTTTCGCTTGAGTTTGCCTCCTGAGTCTTGCATTTGGGTCCATACTAGTTCATCATAATTGAATCATAACAAAATTCCCAATAAAAGTACTGCCAATGTAGCTGGTGCTATTTCCCAAACTGCTTCAAATTATTTAGCTGAATAGCATGATGCTATGCCAGTTTCTCATCTGTGAGGAAATCAGATAATAACAACTACAGTAATGACGGCATAGGCATTCCTGTCCTCAGCATAATGTGAGAATCAGATGCCACCTCATTAGTGCTTTCTGCTCTGCAATGCTGCAGCTCCGTGTGCCAATCCCAAATGTTTACCAGCTTTGAGACAACCCCTCTACCTTAAATTATGGCGCTAATCCGTGAAGCCACTGATCAAAAGAGCTGACAGAACCGCGGTTTCCATTCGGGGGAAACGTTGACCGTTATAATTTACGGCCTGTTCGGGCGGCCCCGGGAGAGCACGGCCGCTTGTTTATTCAACAAACAGAGCGCATAATCTGGCTATCACAGCAGTCCACCGAGCTGTCACTCACCGTGGGCTGTTGGTAAAGCAAACACCGGAAAACGGCGGGGTTTCGCCTGTTTGCTATTTGCAAATCAAATGTCCCTCTTGCGCCAAAAAATAGGGTGCTTAACAGGTTCGGGATTCAGGGCTGCGAGCGAGCGGCTGAGGCTGTTTTTCACGCGGTCACTGGTTCGTGAATGCGCCCCGGTATTTAATGGAATTGACTTCAGGTGACAAATTGAGTCACGGAGGCTCTTCGCTCCCGTTTCTTCCGGCAATGTTGCTGAGGTGATATATGCTGCAGTCCTCCAGGGACCTGTATTTGTGGAGTCATGAAACATCAAACACATTTTTTTAAAATGATTCAATCAACAATGGTCGTTAACTTTGATCACGATAAATACAATGGTTCATTATTTCCTTCAAAAACACAGGTGAATTTAACTTTGAGTGTGAATGTCGACTGAATTCAGCTGATTGCGGCTGTCAGTTGAATCCATTTCAAATCAAAGGATTAAGAGAATCAGATTGGAATGTGCATTCACTCTTTGCCTCAAGCAACTATTCACAAATTCTGTTTGTCAAACTATTTTTAAATCATCCACTTACTTAATACCCTGACTTTTCCATTGATTGGCCTGTGTTTTGAAACTAATACAGGCTACCCAAAACACATGCATCGGTGAACCTTTTTTTTCTACTTTTCATCCAGTGCTCTTACTGTTGAATTACTGCCAAGCCTGTGTCATGAACTCCCTCTAGAAGCAACTGGATAATCACTGTTGTCAGCAGTTGATATCCCAAGGTCACGACTAAAACATAATGTAGCATGAATTGGATGAGGTTTTAATTTCAAGAGACTGGTTATAATGGGAAAAAAAAAAACGAGACACACATTGTAATGACTAGCAAGGTAGGTCCCTGTAGTCCTGCGGAGAAACAACACAATTAAATTATGACAGCTGAGACTTGGGCCTTAGCGGTAGTTTAAATCATAATACACCGACTGTCAAACGTTGCGACACGAGAGCAGGCTATTAACGCATCACCTCAGACATTAGCACCTCCGTCACCGAAATTCCCCAGGCGTTTTTTTATTTTATTTTTGCTTTTGTGAAAACAGGCCTGTGGATGACCCCATGATATTATTCAAAATGTTTCTTTTTTTTTGAGACTCGTGTTTGGATGAGTATCCATCATCACCTGCGCAAGGTGTAAAAAGACAGCTGACAGATGGGGAATTTGAGGCAAAGGTAAGAGAAGACATTTTGTTTCTTGCAGGATGTCTGTCCTTCTGGCTTTGTCCAGGTGGAGACGGTGGAAATGCAGGGTGCCAATGAATGTGAGCTTGGGTTCAGCTCAAGGGAAACGGCATTTATTTACAAAGTGGGATAAATCACATTCACACACTGATGCCGATGTTTAGCAGAACAGGAAGGCCGATAATTATTTTTAATGACCCATAAAAACATTTCATCATACGCACCCGAATAACCAACAACAAATCATTAACAACTGACTTTTCTACACTAAAATGAACTTCAGTCTGAACTAAACTTGTGAACAACGTGGCTGAAGCAATAAATACGAATAAAAACACATCCAAACCACCGATGCAGGTGCAGGACAGAATAACAACTTAAGTAAAGGCAACAAGAGTCCACACACCTGTGTAGTGAAATAATACAACGTGAGGAAAAGGTCACTGGCTGACACAAGACATACAGTATGCTGTAATGACTATTTGTTTAGGTTTGGGTTATAAATATGACCTGTGCGGGAAATGAAAAGAAGAACAAATCTGCTACGTTAAAGACCGCTGTACTTACAGCAATTGTCACTGCATGACGGCACACTTACAGGAAGACTATTATTTTAGCTCTCCTTACAATGGATGTGAACTTAGTAAATAAATGTGATTAATATGTGCCTGCTGCAAACGCAGGGCTGCCAGGTGAAATTCCTGTGCCCGGGACGAGATTTTCTCTGATTGTGTCATTCAGCGATATTTACCAGAAGTTCACAGACCATTCGACCCCTCTCCTCCCGGGCCAGGTGCAATGTACCCGATTGTCCCTCCCCCACGGTGGCCCTGCACAAATGGGTAGTGTACCCTCAGTGTTAAAAAAGAAAGAGGGGTGCCCTGAAGTGTTCATTACTAATAATAATTCATTACTATTTCAAAAGTGGTGAGCACTGCGTTATGGACACCTCAAGCACCTCAAGACTCAGGCTGTGGTCCAATCCGCTAAATGTTCTGTCTTCGCAAACTTCACTTGCAAACTTGACTCAGGAGGATGTTACTCAGCACCAAAGGACTTTAAGGAACATTAATCAAGGGGAGGAGAAAGAGCGGGAGCGGAATTGTACCAATTGGACCACCAATGCACTCGTGACACACTCAAAGGCTACACACGATGGAGACACCTGTTGTATCTTCTATTGGGGTTTAAATCTAGTTCCTTCAGACTGTGAAGGAATTACCATTCTGTGTTATCGCCATAATGGCCAGTCGTCTTCATAATATCACTGACGTACACAAACTTTAAGTAGTATGGACATGCGTATAATAACAGTGTATTAATAATGACAAATTACTACCATATATATCAATGCATCTCAGGTGTATTAATTAGCAGGCTAGTTTGATATATTTGTAATGGAATTAATACAATACGTTTCATTATTGCTATTACTATTAATAAGAACAAAAAAAAATCAAAAAATAATAATAATAATAATATATTGTCCTACTACTTCCACATATATCAACCCATATATAGCCACCTTGCTAATACAACAATAATCTAAAAAGACTATTAATGAATATTAAAATACCTTACATGCATCTGGCTACCCACTTGTTTGTTATAGTCTTGCTCTGGCTATCCACTCGTTTGTAGTACATTAGCTTATCTAAGTTGGTTATGTTGCTCAAACAAAGTGCATTAATCATTTCCTATACCCTAAACTGGGAGGCAAAATGACAGAAGACCACACTAAATGGTTAGGTAGTGTTATGCTGAATTAAGTTTAATACATCTAGGGGTGGGCAGAGTAATTTTATTTAAAATCTGTAACAGACACTTCTAGGCATTTTTATGGACTGAGTGGGAGGGGTTGGTAATCTGTCCTTTATGATCACATGTAAGATGCAAATAAGCCCCAAACACGTGAGCCAATCAAATTACGTAAAATGAAAGGTCTTGGGAATAGGCACAGAATGGTAATGTGCAACATTATTTACTGCCAGTTTGATACAAAATGAGGCAAACAGTTTAGTTTCCTCGCCCACTTACTTCTCAGGTATTTCTATTGACTGGTTTGATTATGTTGGCCTTATTACCATGTCCGTTTTACATGAAATCAAATTAAAATGCACATTTTAATCAACACAGGTACCCATAGCACCCTGAGAGTCATTCTTTGAAAAACCAGAAACTCTTGGCTATTTGATTATCATATAACATACTGTATTTTTTATTTAAATTGAAATATATAAATGCAATAAGTATCTGACTCATGACTCATTTAATTATTTGTGCACACCAAGAAAATAGCCAATGTGTACTTATATGGCCGGGTAATGTATCAACAATTACACCATCCCATGTCCTGTGCATCAAAGTCCAAATGAACCGACACAGATGTGACCCTTGAACTACACAATAACAGTGACAAATTATAGAATTTCTGCATTTGATCGATGACTCTTAATAGTGCTGTCTATCCATTATTGATCCCTTCAAATGTTTCTCTATGATAAGGAATGGATGAGGAGGAGGGGTCTCTGAAATCAATCTCAATTCTGAGTGGAATGGAAGATGTTGTATCTATTTTACCAAGGCGCCATTAGTGCACGCCGTTTAAAATAGCAAACAGCACCGACACGTAGCCTCCTGTATACCGCAAATGACACTGATAGTGTTTTGATATCTAGAAACAAGACTCAAAGCATAAACAACGTGATCGCAGTGCTTAAAAAAATAACAATTATGGCGTCTCTGTGGCGTAGCCTGTCGAGCACCGTCCATGTGCTCATTGCGAGCCGTGACGTCGGCGGTTCGAATCCGGCCGCACAACCATCATCCCTCTCTTGCTCCTATTCTTCCCATCTCTCTACACAGTGCTGTCCAATAAAGCTGAAAAAAGTCCTAAAATTTTTTCACATTTATTTGCCTTTGCACATTACTGCAAACAAGCCCTCTTTTGCCATCAGTGACAGCTCATTAATTCTATTTTTCAAATGCTCACACCCTTCAGCTGAAAATATGCGAAGGGTGGCTTAAGTGAATTAACAAGTTGGCCAAACTGTACATTTTATTTTGTGTGGTGATCCAAAACAAGCATTCGCTAACATTAATATTTCAATAGCTTAAGACTCTAGCCTTTTTCGTTTACATTTGATAAATGGGCGAAAGTTTTTGCTATAATCGGATCATTTATATATTGGTAATCCAGAAAAGATTGCATGTAGAAAATTACCCCATTTAAGGACTGTCCCAAAGTGAAATTATGGTTTTAAATAAAAAACTTCCCAGTGAGCAACAACCGCCTAGTGGGGAGGTAATCTAGGTTGAGAGACGCTTCAACATAAATTAACTAGGTTTACTCCAATACAGCTCACATCCTGGCTACATCCGAGTCGGGTATAAAACATTCACTTTTCAGCAAAATATAGCCAGACTTTCACTTGAACACCTACATGGCGGTTCACTGACTTTAACACAAAAATGTTCAGTGGGTTGTTTCTTGCTGTTTCCATTCCATTGGATATCATCTACAATGCCTGCCTTTCATAAGAGCAAGGCCTCGAGAAGACCCTTTGATTCCTGAGACAAAGCAAGCATGACTGAGGAGATGGGGCAATAGCTGGTCAAGAGACCGTTAACCACCCTGATTGTAAAAAATGATGTGTTTTCCTGTATTGTTCTTGTTAACTGGCTTTGAATTGAATTCTCAATAGAAATTATACGGGACAGGCTTCTGCATTAATTTGGAATGGTGATAAGACCACTTTGACTTTGAATTATTTTTAGCTACATCGTTTCTCCATGCAGGTTACAGGAATCAACACTTTTTTTGAACAATCACAATTGAGTGTTTAACAAAGCTGTGGTAAAATTATATAGTGCACACAGTTAACAAGAAGTACAAAATGGTTGGAAGAAGGATGCATCTTGAATGTCTGTAGCAATGTCCATGTTTATACAATATTCGCGCTCCATTCACCCGATGAATCCAATTCTGAGACTTCAAAGAAAGGCCCTGATAAGCTCACATAGACCTTCCCTGTGTTTGCGTATCCTGCTTTTTCCCAAGTGTGCTACATGGCACCTCTTTCCAAGTCACAATTTCACAAAAAGGGCAGCTGGCTCCATTGTGTAAAACGAGGTCCAACACTTGAAATGAATGAAAGACACACTCTGACACCCAAGTCCTTTCTGCATACGCGCAACAGTGTTGTTTATCGCACGGAAACCCCCTCGCGCCGTCTGTTGCTTGAATTGAGAGCGTCGACAGCCAGGACAAGCTTTTCAACCGTCCAGAGGCAGTTTTCCCATTCCGGAGCTGCTGCTGCAAAAAATAAACGCGTTTCATATTTTTTGATTCGCAGCTGTTTCGGCATCAGTCTGTTGTGAGGGTCCTCTGGGCTCATCTCCGATTTCCTTTTCAGGATTTAAATCTGACATGTTTTTCACCACGTTGTTGTGAGTGCTTGTCCTCTCCTCTCAGCACTGCTCTTCAGTGAGGAGTGAATGTATACTTGACGGATAGCTTTGACACATGCTGCCAACTGTGGAGAGTACATTTAGGGACTTTAGGGATTCCCTTGTTCTGTTCGGCCTTTTTAAGCGTCGTGATCTGCCCAGGTTTCTCAGGTGAATAAGCTAATGGTTATGTTTTTGAACTCGCAATTCTCTATGTGTAAAGTTTTGAGTAAATGCAAACATCACTAAGGTGTATGGGGTGTCGGTTGCCTGCAAATAACGTTGTAATTTTTCACTTCCAGCGCTCTAAGCTGAAAATAATGCCTGCTCTTCAAAATATAGGATTGATATTTCTAAACTGCATGTGTTCTGCTACTCATTATACAGCAGGATTATTTCAACAAAAAAGTTGTTTACTCAAATGGTTTGAGGAAGCCGATTGCCTTGAATGATTAGAGCAACTTAACCTGTTCAAGAATTCACTGTTCTTTTACTTTTAAGTTTAACTCTTTTGCTATTAAGTCAAGCAACTGTTTCCATTCTTTAAGTTAAGACTGCTGAATTAATTTAGTAAAATTGCATTTACAGTACATTTTACATTGCAGTGTTAAACAAACTGAAACAAAGTTTATATGTACAGTGAGCACAATAATTCATTGGACAGTGACACATTTTTTGTTATTTTGGTTCTGTGAACCTTTTCTACATAGACCTCCCATTTTCAGGCATCAGAAAATATGGACAGTTTAACATAATGTAGAATTAAGTAATCATTTTTAATATTTGGTCACATAACCTTTGCATGCCATGACTTCCTGATGTACGTATGTGACCCAACAATATCAAAAGACTCTTGATATCTTATTTTCTGGTACTCATACAAGCGATACAATAACCTCTCTGCATTTGAATGGATCTCTATGGGAATTGGGGAGTGGGACTAGATCTAGCTGTAAATTAAACTGGAACAGTTTGGAACACATGGTTGGCTAAATGGCTCCAAGTCATCAAGGGTCTGACATATCAAACAAGCCTCAAACCATCACTCTGCTGCCAGATATGCAGTAGATATGAATGGATAACTTGAAGGGTTTTTTCTCCGGACTTATTTTTCCATAGAGTTCAATAGGAAAATATGTCAGGAGAAACGACCCTTAAAGTGATCTATCCATATCTACTGCATATCTGGCAGCTGAGTGATGGTTTGAGGCTCGTTTGATACCTCAGACCCTTGATGACAGAACCAAAATAACAAAAAATGTGTCACTGTCCAATGACTGTCCAGTGCTCACGGATCCATGCTTCGGGTACATGTGTCAAAATTTTACTTTTTGAGACTTTCACTTCATGTTATCCTACAGAATCAGTTATTGAGTAAATATTTCTGGAGATATGACTATTTGAACATTGTATTTTTTGCAAAACATTTTTGAGAAAACTGGCTTTAAAGATTTTGTGAATTCTGCCCTTTCTCATCATTAAATAAACCCTCACACCAGGAACTATTGTATGAAATTGTTACATTTCTGTAGTTTTCTTGATTATGATAGTGTTTACACCATAAATCCATAGAAATATGAAAAATACATACATGAGGTTTAACATCTGATTTAACTTCAAACACTGAACCCTGACTCCCCCATTATAATGTAACTTCAAAACATTGAAAACTGTTCTCCCTATTGAAATATAACAATAATACTTCAAGGAGTGCCCATACATTCTGATAGCCCTCATGTCTGTTATCATAATAGTTAGTAGGTACATTCAGACTTTCTCTGTTTATTTGGTATGTCCACTTGCTGTTCTTGTTCCTTCTGTGACATGTATTCAATGCAGACTTCTGTGGGGCATTTGCAAGTCATTCTAAGACAGCTTGGCAAATAAACAAATAAGTAAACGGATGCTTCGGGGTCTCTTTGCATTTCTGAATGCGCCGAAAGGTGCACTGGTAGGGACCCCCCCCCCCCCCCCGACCCCCCCCCCCCCTCCCCCGCCCCATCTTTTCACTGTGGATGACTTTTCAGAGGTGAAATTTCCAGTTCAGTTGAGTTGCAGTCGTTCTGCAGCGGCACTGGAGAAATGTCACCCGCAACCCCCCGACAACGAGCATTCAACGACTCTTGCACCCGCTCCCATTTACATTTACTCCATTTTCCCTCGCCGACACCTGTTTAAATCAATATCCTCCTTTCCAGGTTGCGGGGCCGAATTGGCCCGGTGGCTAGCTGACCGCTCTTGGATCCGCCAAAATCAACACAATAATTGAAATATTTTCAAGCTGATTACACAGAGGCCCAGGGGCCAGCTCGGTTGCTAAGGGTACGCTCCCCGGTTGCTAAGGGGAGCAAATCACCTCGCATTATTTGATTTTTGTTCCAGATATGAAAGCGCTACTCCCTCGATTAAATGTCTCACCGTCTGGCACCCCGGAGAGCAAGGGGGAGAGAGAGGAGAGAAAAACCTTGACCCACCGAATAACATCTTCAACTTCCTGTGTTAGGGGCTGCAGGGTTCTCAACCGAAACCTCTAGGCATATTTATGTTTATTCATATTTAGCCAATAAAGTGCAGAACACTGGAAAATGGATGAAGGAAGGAAAAATGGCGAGAACACACATTGATTCTGTTGTTTGCGTTCCCATTTGTTTTCCGAACATCTCTGCCTATACTAAAATCCCTGGTATGGAACAGCTCCGCGGTACAACATTATTGGAGGATGTAATCAAAACAGAAGAGAAATGCCGTCTTCAGCCTTGAACATAGAAGATGAGGCTAATTGTTCACTTGAAGCATGACGGCACGTGGAGACAAACAGCCAACCACACATCTTCACAGTTAATATTACATCTGATCTAGTGTATTTTCCTGCATAAAACATAATTTTTATAAAGTAAGAAATACATACCTCAACTCAATTTGAGTGGTACATAAAAATGAAACAAACATGACCTTTTGAAGTTATGAGAATAATAAAACAATCAGTAAAATATATTGTTATAAAAATATATATTAAATCAGGCTCAGCATGTATATAAATCTTCATTAACAAGTTATAACATCTTTATACACAATTCATAAGCAAGTGTGACATTTTTATGAAAGACTGCACAACATCGTGTCATTCTGTTCTTAAATGTGGCACAACAAATTTGGTATAAGACTATTTACTGCTTGCTTACACCGTGGTTATTGCTTGGCTGAAGAAAATGATATAATACTGCACAATTAATAAAATGCTATCATTAAAATAAAATATTACCCAATATTTTTTTAGCACTTAATGAAACATATCTTTTCCACCATATGTATTTATTGCAGTGAGTACACAGGCATCTTCAATATACTTATTTGTAACATTTGTTTTATCTTGGCAATTTAATAAAAGGGTTACAACTTCAAGACTGGAAATGTGGTAAATTTGTGAAGCATGGCACATTTTCAGTAATAACGCGGTTCAAGGTTCAGTAATAATGTGCAGGAGGAGGGCTAATATGTTCAGGGATCATGTTTTATTGAAGGCGATACCCGGCTGGATCAATAGGTCAGTCTCACTGCCGTGAAGGCAGACGACAGGACTTACTCTCTGTGTACTAACTGGACCTCAACCTTATCCGGTATTACGGTGGACTCGGCCTTGGCCATTGTGCGGCTCCACTGGCATGCGTTCCGAGGCACGTTCACTATTGATTACGCGTGTTCATTTTCTCCTTACATGTGTATCTAATGTACCTCTGGATGTAGGTGTCAGTCACGGGAGGGCTGGAAACACAGGTTTCTCGCGCCTGCCCTGCGATTACATTCCCCCTCCAGCCTTGAAGACGCCTTTGATGGATATCCCGCTGTGAAGCAGGACCCATTGTAATTTCGACGAGGCACTCTGCACTTTATTTGATCAAAATGTCTGGTGTGTATTATGGCTTTGATCCAACCTCAGAGTAACAAGGGTTTCTGGGTTTAGGTCTTAGCGTCCAAGAGGAGGCAGAGAGGTTTGGGGCGCCCGGGGGGTGGGAGGGTCTGAGGGGGGTTTTAGGGGGGCGCGGGTCGGGGGGGGGGGGGGGGACTGGGGAGATCAGCTCAGTACTGGCCAAGGAACTGCACTGTGTCCTTCAGGGGTGTAAGTTAGCAAGTCAACACGTTAACTTGCAGTACATGTTTCCCGGGTTTGCTATAATGGCTTTCCACTTTAATAATACTAAAAAAACATATATTAGGGCTGTAAAAATTGACATATTATTCTGTCAAATGAATCAGTTAATGTTTTAATTGCCAATCTTAGATAAAAATAAAAAAATGAAAGGTGATTTTAACGGGAATTTTTTACATTGTAAAAATGTATTTCAGCAGCGTAAAACCATCAAAATTTGTATAATTCTAGCACTGCTCCAATGTGACCATGAAAAGTGCTAGTTTTGAAGTTGAATTCTGTGTTAATAAGGCAGCTTTCTATCACCCGCACATCTTGATGTGTGGTGACTAAAATATTTTACTGTGTCAAAATCAATTAAAAGTTAGTTGTCGTTTCCATTTACACATTCTTTTTTCCCAGTTAAACACTGTTTAAAAGTAGGTTTCACTCCATTGAGATTCTATTACTTACCCATACTTACTTTTGTCTACATTCCCCTAAAAATGACACTATAATTGCTGTCACAGACTCCAAGACCATTATGATCCGGGCTGTGCAGACAGTGGCACAGTGCAGTTTCTCAGACCACTATGCTATATCCATGGTATGTATTGAGACAGAGACCCAGCCAGAAGAGCTTTGTAAACACACTCGGCCAGACTCTCCCACCAAATCTAATTCTTGGCTTCTGTGTCTATCAGAAATGCTCACCTCTCCCATTCCCTGCCAATCATTGAATAGGCATGCAAACAGCACTTCAATATTTTATCACAGGCCATACTAGCTTATTCACATCCAGCTTTGTTTGAAATTGTAGTCTGGTAATACAAATAACATGTTAATAGTCAACAGGTATTTGGCCACTAATAAAATATTGCATCTTGGAAACTGCAGGATTTCGAGCTGGACCTCATTCAGTCACACAGTCTTCCCCACGGCACTCTGCGCTACAGTAAATATGAATGGATTTCCATAAAATAATTACAGCAGGTTGCTCCACGGGCAAGAATCATGCGTTATTGTGCCGAAAGATGAAAAGAAATTTCACAGGCCGCAGCTCGGTTTTGATGTTTGGCGCTTTCGAATATGCCGGGCCGGGCCGGGCCGTTTCATTGTGTTCCCTCATTAGCTCTCGTTTGGAGAGGATTTGCAGCAGAGATTCGCGGGGCACTTTGAAATGCAGTCAAGCGGCTGCCTCTCGAAAAGTGATCACAGCTCACTCTAATCATGGGGTCAAGTAGAAGTGCTATATTTAGTGTCCCTGCCTCACTAGATGGCTCACATTATGCTTTATTATGCTTCATATGTACCGATTACAGTGTGAATATTCACCAGTGTTCAGCCTAACATATACTGTATGTGTATTTGACAGTAGATGTTGACCAGTCGAAGGCCACAGTTCCTAAAGCACCACAAATAAATATATACCACGTTACATGTATTATGTTTCCCCCAGATGGCATTTGGCATAAAAGTCTGATATATTATAAGATCCATGCTTTTGACAGTGCGGATTCTACACTCCTGTTCAGTGGTTCCTGTAGCGCTGATTCCCTAATCTTTCATTATCATGGTTAAAATTAATTAAGCACTTCAACAATGCTTACTTAATTATGACATTTTGTACTACAAAAGCAATTAAGTACTGTAAAAGCTATTACTAGAGAATGTGACTCAGTGCTTTCCAATAGTTTACAGCTCAGAAAAAAATAGGCAATAACATGGTAGTGGATTACTGCATTATTACCAATAAATTTACTGTCATTTCATAGAAATATTCAGGAGTTTAACTTGTTGCATATTTCCTTAGTTTTTTACTTTTATCCCAAGGTATATTGCACCTCAAAACTGAATTGAATAGAACTGAATTGAACCTAGTACCTTGTCGATCAGGTAATTACAACAAATTATTTCTAAATACTAAAATACATTGCTTTTTATTAAATGGTTAACCATATTATTTAATAGAAAATAACCTTTTCTGCTTCATGTATGTTTTCATATTACATAAACAGCAAATGCACAGTAACAGTGTTGTTCAGTGTTGAAAATGTTTTGATTGTTTTGCTTAGTTTGGGTATAATGAGACATGAAAAAACACATTTTATCAGAATATCTACAAAATGGAACTATCCAGATGCTTACGACCAAAACACTTCAGTCTTGCATTCCGTGATGAATTACATAAAGTAAAAACAGACCTCAATGTATTGGAAATGATAGACTGAAATAAAATATGATCCCAAGATGAAAATACAGAAGTGGAAAGCTGAATTCTGCACGTTACACTGGGTCTCAAAGTGTATTGTAAATAGTAGCATCATTAATCTCTGCCAGTGTAAACCATTGGCAGGCTGTGTTACATTGACCTGCTGGGACTCCAGGGCGCTGCTGGAGCTCAGGATCAGTTGGGAGCAACAAGGATAAATCTGTTCCCTACCAGGATCACATACGCTGAGATTTGATTGCCTATCAGCCAGGCAGAAAGCAGCTTAATTCTCAAACGCTACCTTCCAGCCAGGTCCAAGTTATGACCAGTTTATTAACTTTGGCACATGAATCACTTTGGCTTAGCATTTATATTTGGCACAGTTCAAAAATTCACAACACATGTTAAATAGCCGCCCGCGTAAAATGAGCTATGCTTCACAGAAAAAGAGAATATAAACTGAAAAACAAAGGGAATGGCAACCTGATCTCATGTGAATTCGGCAATATGTACCGATTGTTAGTGTCTCAAAAAACGGTACCTGTTTCCGAATTTTGCACAAGCGCCCCCTGAGCCTGTACTGGGAACTACTGACTAATGCTCAGTTGTAGACTGTAAGGAGATTTCGTGAAAGATACATAATGCGAGAGAAGCTTGTGATAGAAAAATATAGTTGTGCAAATATAGATTCTTTAAATCTTAACAGTTCGGCCATGAGCCCGAGTTACGTGAACTCCTATGAGGTTATGTTTAGGGGTTGGGCGGGACTCTGGGACATTTTTTTACTTTTATTTTATTTTTTTAATAATGTTTTTATTTTTTATAATTTATTTTATTTCAAAATTGTTGGTAACAATATGGTAGCAAAAAGGGACACTATCTTAACAGTTCGGGCATGAGCCCGAGTTACGTGAACTCCTGTGAGGTTATGTTTAGGGGTTGTGGGTGGGGTACGGGAATCACGAAAAAAAAAGAAAAACAATTTTTGCCAAGAAAATTTTTTTGACAAAAAAGCCTTGCCAAGAAAAGCAGTGGGACGCGTGACGTCATATACTACTACCCTCACACGTGATGTTTTCGGCCTATCACAGCCTTTAGTCAGTAGTTCCCAGTACAGGCTCAGGGGGCGCTTGTGCAAAATTCGGAAACAGGTACCGTTTTTTGAGACACTAACAATCGGTACATATTGCCGAATTTCATGAGATCAGGCTCGGAATGGTTGTGCCAATGAAAAATCGAGTCTAGAACCAAAGCTTTATATTCAAACATGCCTCTATTTTGTCAAAATACAATAGGTATACATTATCGTCTCCTTTGCTATAAAATTCATTTGTGAGTGTCTATGTCGGTGTTTACCAAGACAGGTGGGTATTGGAAGCAACAATAGCGTGCGTGGGATGAGATCTGTACCTCGCTACTCACGCAATTTCCCAGGTTACACCTCTCTTTTTGTGTCTCTCTCTTGCCATTGATTCCACGTACAAGTTCAGTCACAAAGGTGTTCCGAGATTCTGGTCATAGAACGCGTCTGCCCTGAAGAGCTACATCGACGTGAAAAATAAAGTACATAAGGACATAACAAACCCTCATCTAGTCCTCCACAACTCCTAACAGGAGATACATCTAACCTCAGGTGACAAATAACACATAACAGATTTTACTTTGTCATTATTTATTCAACCTTAAAGAAGCCAAACATGCTGAACAAAGTAAGAGAATCCCATGATTGAGTAGCTTTTGAGAACCCCGTTTAGCAGCAATAACCTGAAGTAATCATATTCTGTATGATTATATCTGTCTCTTACTTTGCATCAGAATTTTGACCCATTCCTCCATGAGCCTCCTGCTTCAGTTAATTGATGTCTGAGGGCATTCATTTATGTATAGCTCCCTTAAGGTCCGGCCACAACGTCTGAATGGTGTTGAGGTCTGGACTTTGACTTGACCATTCACAAACCCCCGGTTCCTTTCCCTGTCAGCCATCCAGTCATAGATTTACTGGTGTGCTTAGAATCATGATCCACTTTGGACCAAGCTTTAGCTGTCTGACAGGTGGTCTCACATTTTCCCATAGAATATCCTGGTATAGAGAGGAAATCATGGTGGACTCAGTGGTTGAGAGGCATCCAGGTCTTATGGCTTCAAAACACCTCCAAATCATCACCCCTCCACCACCCTTGCTTGATGGTTGGCATGCGGTTGTTGTGATAACGCATGGTGTTTGGTCTTCACCAGACATGGCATTATGACCAAACAATTCCACTTCGGTCTTGTCTGTCCAGAGCACAGTGTTCCAGAGGTCTTGTGGAACACTTTGTCTAAATTGTGCTGCAATGTTATTTTTTGAGAGAAAAAAAGGGGGTTTTGTTCTGGCTACCTTTCCATGAAAATCATACTTCTTCAGTCTTAACCTACTGGTGGAGTTATGAACTCTAACATTTGCCATGTTGAGAGAGAGTGAATTTGCTGGAACACCCATTCCTGGGTATGTTAGCAATTGTCTTGAATGTTCTCCATTTTAAAAGTATCTTGCTCACTGTGGAATGATGAACTTCATATTGTTTGGAAATGCCTTTATAACCCTTCCCAGACTGATGAGCAGCAACAATTTGTCCTCGGCATGCTGTGTTGACACAAACGTGAAATCTCCAGATCAAACCGTGTGTTCTTTTATATACAGATAGTAGCGCTTCCTAATGATAAACTAATCATCTGCATTTGATTAGCAGCATCAGGTTCTGATCACCTTCTTAACCTCATTTCTTTGCATAACAGTGTAGCCAACAGCCAAACTGACGTGGGCACTGTGTGAGTTCGGAGCCTGGAGCTTAAATAAACCTGCCAACTCCAGACTGGGATGCATTATCTGTGCGGACCGGTTCGGCGAGTGGCAGCACGATCAATAAAGCTCCTTATTTACAAACTACTGGATCTCGCCAGCGGACTTTTAACTTCTCCATTCAGGTTTAGCATGAAACCATCTGGTCCCATTTGCTCTAAGTCCCTCCTAAAGCAGTGGGATATATGTCACCACGGTTATCAGCATAAAGCAACATCTGCCACGCCTGACAACCACTATTGTACGCCGATTTAATCTGTCCCCCCTCCTCCCCTTAGTGGCAGACAACAGCCCCCTCTATTATATTTTGCCACTCAATTAGCGCTATCATCCCACTAAAATAGGGGGCCAATTTACCTTTAATAGCATCATTGTTAGATGAATGACGGCGGACTGCGTCGGGACTGTCACCAGATAACAGGGCGCCGGCCTCGTCCCCTCCACCGGGGGGCCCGCTGGGAGACGGGCGGCGGCCAATCGCAGAGCTCCCGCCCCCGTGCCTCCACTGCCAACATTGTTTCCGACGGTTTACGGAGGCAGCCTGGTGGAAAATTGAGTCCAGATTCATTAGGTTTTCCGCTGTGGCCCGCCCGAGTTGGTTAAATTGATACATTTCCTAACGAAATTGAAGTGCTTTTGTGCTGCCGGCGGAAGGCTGCTGACCCAGCTTGGCCCGCCGAGCAGCCGTACGGAGCTGATGGATCCATTAGGCCTCTTAGGCCGCTTTCTCCTCTCCCTCCATCTCTGAGTGACACTGTAAATCTGAACCAATTTCAAACTCTAATCACCATTACAAACCTCTCCAGTGTTCATTCATTACTCCACTATTCGAGATACACTGCACTGAGAGAGAGAGAGAGAGAGAGAGAGAGAGAGAGAGAGAGAGAGAGAGAGAGAGAGAGAACCTCACTCTCACCCTTTGCTCAAGAGTAAAATAGTTCATGACCGGAGATATGCTTTCACACTTGTGTGACATGAAGCGTTCTTTCAAAGGCAGAGGATGCACAAGGAAATTGCAGGTTTTCAAATCTTATGGGGTCTCAGGACATCAGAGAGCACCACCAATAGTCCACACAAAAAATTACTCAACAAAACAACGGTCAGAGACATTACTGGCGGGCCTCACAGCCAGTTCACCTAGACAATGGGTGCTAGGTTTCCAATGAAATTAACATTTCACATGCAAAACATTTATGGCAACAGCTCCATCCTTAATCCAGTTTAATTTGCCCACTCAGACAGTTATGGCAACATTTGTGTGTGTGTGTGTGTGTGTGTGTGCATGTGCGTGTGTCATATTTAATAGGGATACACTGGGTGCGTCCCAATAGTCAAAAAATGCACCCTCCCTTCCTCCACTACCACCTCCTCTACTCCGTGCCCTGGAAACGGATCTTTGTGTTTTTATCTAATGTTGCTGATTACATCTTAATTACGTATTAATGGTTACATATTAATTAATGTCTCGACGCAAACCGCAATGTCAGGTAAATTGTATACTGTACATGCAAATACTTGTACTCGAAACGTTCAGACAGTTTTGCATGCTTCTGGGTGGGAGAGGGGTGGTAGTGGGGGGAGCGGAGGAAGGGAGGAGGGGAGTGAAGAATATTGGGATGTACCCCAGCTGAGGTGGAGAGGGAGAGAATGATTTTAGCCAATAAAACTGGGGGATGATTAGGTGGCAGATTGAAAGAGCCAAGTTGGGAGTTTAGCCAGGACACTGGGGAAACCCCTACTTTTTACAATAAGTGTCATGGGATCTTGACCACAGCGAGTCAGGACCTCGGTTTAACAACTCATCCCAAACACGGCATCTCCTACAGCACAGTGTCCCCATCGCTGCACTGGGGCATTGGAATGTATTTGACCAGAGGGAAGATTGCCCCCCTACTGGTCTACCAACACCACTTCCAGCAGCAACTTATTTTTCACAGGAGGTCTCCCATTGATGGTACTAACCAAGCCCACACCTGCTTAGCTTCAGCAATTCAGCAGGAGCAGAGTGCATGGTGGTATGGCTGCTGGCCAAATGGCTTAATGTCTCACATCTTTGATTGGTTGACTGGCCTGGGGATACGGAGCGTTCTGCGTTGCTAAGGAATATATATTT
Source organism: Synaphobranchus kaupii (assembly GCA_029718625.1). Lineage (NCBI taxonomy): Eukaryota > Metazoa > Chordata > Actinopteri > Anguilliformes > Synaphobranchidae > Synaphobranchus > Synaphobranchus kaupii. The sequence goes on from CM056387.1 coordinate 8,441,640, forward strand.
GTATGTATAAATGAACGATGGCTTCATATTTTGTATTTGTTTCAGCCTGGCTAATTTAATTTAAGAGGCTATTCGTGGACAACCCAGTGCAGTTACCATAGATACAGGACGCTTGTCAGTGAGCCGATGTATTGAGTGTAAACGCCCAGAGCTATGAGCCATGAGCTGTGACCCAGTCTCATAGCTGTGTCTTACACAGTATAAACTAGGCCTTACTGAGTGGTACAGTTCGTCCCAGCCGTTCTAGATTCCTGAGCAGTGTCTCTTGTTGGAAAGTTCCGGGCCTTTTTCTTTAGACTGTTCGTTCAACTGCAGTTCCGCCGGATTCATTCTGAGTTAAGTCGGACAAACGGGCTACGGCTGTCCGGCTACAGTACCGAACCACCAAATGCAAACGCCTCCCCATCACGACTTCCCTTCTCAATACGTCGAGGAGCGTAGGGTCCGGTCGATAGAATCGTAGAAGGTTCGGCAGAATTCCAAACCTGTCAAATGAGAATATTCGCCCGTATCCGAAACCAAATCCAAAACTGCATCCCTAATATACAGCATATAAACATTTATAGATTTTTTTTCTAAATCTGAAATGACATTTCAATGTTTGTACAGGCCTCTTCACGATGCCAAAAATTTGAAACATTCAAACGTTTAAGGGGAAAAATGTCTGAAATGTTGGCAAGAGCAACTGTTTGGATATTTTATCAGAGAGACTACTTCTGAAAACCACTGGAAATTCTTGTGAGTTTCTATAAATAATTACATTTTCACCCCCTGTCGTCGTAGTGTACTGAAAACAAAACTGATAATGGGATGCTTTTCCTCCCAGAAAGCAAATAAGAGTCTCAATCAATCCAGTCTTCATTTCTGGACATTTTAGTTCGCTGTCCTTGGGCATATTGTGATGAATTCCCCTGAAACTACAAATATGAAAGCGCCTTGGTTGCTTTGCATTTCATCACAGGTGTGTGAATTATCATGGCCTCGGCTGCACCAGCCTTGAAATAAAACCAAATTCAGCCTCGGTCACCAGAAAACTCAGGGGTGTAAGAATTCATGGCAGCCAGAAGGCCTATGGAGATGTTAATATCTTTCTTTGTGAAAGAACACTTTACAATTCTTGCTATTCCGGACCCATAAAACCAGTGAATTTGCACTCAATTGCTTATGATGGTGTGAAGAACCATAAACAAAGACTGAAGGCTCTTAGTGAATCAATAGGTCTCTTGGAATCAATGAGATGACTCACCCGAAGACACATTTTTCCCACTTTGGGAAATGAAGAGGACACAGATTATTCCTTGTAAGGAGGTGTCCCATTCCTACTGCGTTTTATTCATTTTATTATTCATGATTTTTATTTGTTTGTTCAAATACCTCCGGCATGCAGCAAAATTAAGAAAATGATTTGGAGCGAGAGACATTCATTCTAACAACAACACACATTGTCCCTAACTTAACATTAAGTTGGCAGACGCTCAAATTAAGAAACGGAATGTGCTGTGAAAGAACTATAAAATGAGTCGCTCAAAGCGACCGCGTTCATCGCGGCTTAATTGAACAGAAGCAAATACTTCATTCACTTTGCGTTCCCCCGCGTAGCGAAATCGCCCCCCCCCCCCCCCCCCCCCCCCTCGGAGAGACGGCAGGGGTGGCACTTCCTGTTCCTCGTGCCAATCTCAAAGGGACGCCGATGCATTCCATTTCCCTCCTCTGATTTTAACGGCCCCATAAAATGACAGAGGGGGAAATAATGCAGTGGCGTTTAGACAACCCCCCCAACCCCCCTGCCGCTGCCGCTGTGAGAATAAACAGCAATCTCTCTCAGCTGCCCCTCCCCCAGTCCAATTTTACTTACATACAGAATCACCTGCTCATCCCAAAAAAGAAAACACCACTGTGGGTGATTAAGGGGGGTGGGGGGGGGTGGGGGCATAATCTTTGCAATAGACTGCGAGAGGGGACTGAATGGGCCGGGCACACTTTGCCACGCAGAGATAAGGTTACTTACAGAAGCTCTTGGTCTCAACGTTCACAATCGCGCAGATTAGCCAAGCGCTCTATCGCTGCGCTCAATGGTTTTGGCATAGCTACATGTTTATTTTCAAGCCCTTCCCCCCATTCTGAGGAAACAGGACACAATGGTCCTCTGTCTTGAGAAGCATCCCCTTCACCCCACGTCCGCGACGTGCCATTCGCCGGGCTTCCTTTGTCTGCCACGTATGTCAATGGGTTCATTTCCTGTGCGGCGGCCGGAAACTCCGCCTCCATCTCACCAGAGCAGAGGGTAATCCACCACTCAAAGAACTTTACAGCACTTGTACTTCACATTAAATAATAGCCATAATGTCTGGAGACTTCTCCAGAATTGAGATATTCTCACTTGGTTTGACACTTTTATTCGTGCATTTGTTCTTGGAAAAATAGGCCGTAGACAAACAACGAAAGATTATGTGTTGATAGGTCTTCCATTTTCTTTCCTTTTCAATATTACAGATTTTCTTTTGTCGCGGAGTTATTTAAAGATGAGCGGAATGCAAGAATCATATGGCCTCTGTAAACAACTGTTCCTGATAAATAAGATTTTTAAAAATTCATATTTCACCTTGGTTCTCGACCATGCAGCTTCCAAAGAAAAAGAAAACAGAAGCCACCAATGCGAGACAATAACAGCTGAGCAACATCCTCCAGTCAGTGCTTTTGTGCCCAGAACCCACTACCGTCATCACGTCTCGGCTGCTCGCGCGGCTAGCGGCTTGACCGTCTCATTAGAGGGCCGTGATGCAGGCCCAGCTGACTGCAGAGTAATAATTGCGAGAGATCGTCAATGTTTCGCAGGGAGGGAGAGGAGAGAGAGAGAGAGAGAGAGAGAGAGAGAGAGAGAGAGCCGGTGCAGCGTGGAGCGAATGTCAGCCACTTGACAGGCCGAAGCTTCCAAGGCCACCTCTTTATGTGTAAGACTCCGTGCGCTGTCATGTCGTTAAACCGTCCCCGTCAAAAAAAACCGAAGACAAACTCTGTGTTCAGCATTCTAATTGGTTGCTGGACGCGACAATCAAAGCAACAACAACAAAACACGACGCTGTCTAAATGGTTTCTAAAGGCATGGATTTGTGAGTCACTTGCGACACTGACACTGACTTTTCCCCCTGACTTTTCGCTCTGAATTATATGACCTGACTGACTACAGATCAGTGATGTCAGCATTCCAGTCATTCATGCAGCAGTCTAGGGTATGAGCAACTTTTTTTTCCTGGTACAAAAAAAATCACATGCATTCTTACACAGAATGAACGACACGTTGATACATATTTCACAAGTATGTGCTTTAAATATAAGGATTAGTAGTTTTCACTCACAAACTCAATCTTGCAGATTGCTCTTTCGCACGGTACCAGGATATTCCTAGTAATTAAATTTAGCTTGCTTTTTAAGTCTGATTCGTGTAATCCTCTTGGGCAGAAGCACCTGTGTGATGTGATTTCAAATGAAGATTTCAGATTTGCTGAAGTGCTGTTATCTCTGCCTTGCTTTTGAAATACAACCTAAGAATATGGTTTAGGACATTCAAGTGCCATGCAGTATAATCCCCTTACTTGGTTCTTTAAGGCAGAGGCATTTCAAAGCCATCTATGACAGTTAAACCTAGATGTATTATATCCAATTTTAATACACACACACACACACACACACACACACACACACACACACACCTGTCTTTACTTCATAAAGTCAGCATTATACAGTATATTAAAACCATTTATGTGTGTAGTGAACTTCTGAACATATTATCAGAACAGAGCATTTCCTTGTTACAAAAAATAACAAAATAACAAAGTCAATATATGAAAAATCATATTTTTGTTGCAAGAGGGAGACTCCCTGCCCATGTTCCAGTGATTTCAGGATAAAAACAAGCCTACCATTTCAAATGAAACAACAAAGAGTCTGATTTATTCAGATCTTAAGCATGTACAAACTCCAAGGACATGACCAATGACTGTTCACGGTATTTGTTTTCCAGCAATCATTGGTTGAGTTATTAGTTTTGTGCGTGATAAACGGTCTTCGTAAATCAGGCCCAAAGTCTCTTCTCGTACTGCTTCTTAACCCTGCTAAGAGAGATTTTCCACTTGGGTCTTTAGGGTCCAGATCTAGGCTATAAGTACATGTCCGCCAGTAGGGCTCATTGGAGCAGAGCCCTGGTGACCTAGACGTTATACCTCAGAGTAATTTTCAAAGCGATCGCCCTACATCCACAGTGAACAGGGCTCCCCCGGCCAATCGGGTTCTGTCCTCAGCTCCAACCCTCAACTCTGTGCTAACAGCTAAAGCCTCTGAGTTCCTTATTTTAGAGGGATTGGGGCTTTTCCTCTCTGCTGCACCGCCTGTCAACAACACCCCCCCCCCCCCCCACCCCCCCCCCCCCCACACACACACACACACACACACACTCATCAGCACTGCTGTTCAGCCCAGGCAGGGCAAGGCCTTCCCCCCTGTTAAAAGACTGTTAACCCAGGACAAATTAGCACACAGCCTGTGCAAACCCAACTGTACAATCAGATTTAATCCCTCACAGAGAGAGAGAGAGGAAAAGCTGCATTCAAGGTCAATGTTTTGAACACAAAGGGTAGGATTTATGAGTAGGGCCCACCAGTTTGTCCCCACCATGTGACCTGCAGGAACTTGCATTTCATTGGTTATCCTCCAGGGGTCCTTATAGGCACCGTATCGACACAGTCAAGTGACTAATCATACAATTGAGTTTCTAAATGAGGCATTTCTAAAAACAATTTGTTAATCTAATATTGGGAGAGTCAAGAAGGAAAGTGAACTCGGACTGTGTTGGGAAATTAATGCTTTCTTGCTGTCGGTCCCTTTCTTACTTCAAGGGGGGATCCCCAAAATCCCAGGATGACTAAGTGGGATTCGGTTCCCGTTTAAGAAAGGGGAGGGGGGTAATTATATTCCCTCACTCCCTCGTGTATGCACCCTTCCACCAAGGGTATACAATGCAAGCTTCCAGCAAGAAGAGAATCCCACAATGCAATGCTCCACACGGAAAAAGTGGGTGGTCACGTTTCAACTCTATGGGGTTGCACTTCCTATATTGGTTGCGAGGGCGGTTTAGTTATGTTTTTGTTTGTTTCTCGTTAATCATCCATTGCAGAGCACCTGTTACGCTTGCTTGTTGCACGTCGCAAATTTTGTCACAAGACAGCTCACTCGAGGGAAGAGAGCAAGGGAAGGGAACGTGTTAAATTGGATCTGAACGCAGCCATGGGTGGACGTTTAAATGCTACGAAAAGCATGTCAGGAGTGGGCCAGTGGTCCTCACTCCTGGGGGGTATTTCACAAAGCAGGCTTACTGAGTTAGCTGGATAACTGCACTTAGTAAAACCCGGAACAGCTCTTTTTTATTTCAGTCCGTGTTCCAAATTTAGGAGGGTTCCGGGTTCCACTCAGTGCAGTTATCCAGCTAATTCAGGAATCCTGCTTTGTGAAATACCCCCCTGGTCCTGGAGAGTCACAGGGCCTGCTGGCTTTCGTTGTTACTCAGCACTTGAGTAGCACAAAAACTGATCAGTTAAGGCAGTTGCAGTGGGTCTGAATTGGTCGCTGATCTTAAGGAAAAAACTAAAACCAGCAGACTCTGTGAATAATACATACATATAAAGCAGGGGTGTCCAATCTTATCCAACAAGGTTTTTGTTTCAGCCTGGCACTAAGACACTCGAATCTACCTTGATTGAAGACCAGGGTTAGTTAATTCGTTGAGTCATGAATTTTATTTCTTTAGGTAACTTTTTTTGTGCAAGTTAAATGTTAACTACTCTCATTTTTAATGGGGGCATTTCATATTGCTTCTAACAAAACCTAACATGTCCCTGTACAACCTTTAAAAACACTGCAGCATGTCCACGGTAGTAAGTAATCAAACTGAATTTAACATGTGAGTATCGCTTGTAAACATCGCTGTCAATCAACGTCTGAAATTATTTCATCAACTTAGAATATTGAGGTGGTGCAAATGGGATAATTGAGAAGTGGCTTGACAAAGAGGCTATTGTGACCTCTAGCTGGCGGAGGACTGAAGTTCCATGCAAGAAAATAAGGGGAGAAAAACCGGTGGCTCTACTTATGAGAGGGATAAACAGGGATTAACTGAAACAACAATGGTGAGGTGATTTCAGTTGTTAAATTTTCCGCAGGTCCTGTCGCGAGGACAAACGAGAGTCAGAATGAAAGGTTGCCTTTTAAACAATTACTCTGGAAGATGGAAAAACAGGGTCCACTGATTTATAATAACGTAATCCCCTTCATAGAAACTAATGCCACAGAATAGCCAGTCATGTACTGAGTACTTTAATTGGATGCCTTTAAACTGAAATAAATAACAGGAATGAAAGGGATGCTTTTCTGCCTCAGTAGAACTGCCAACCCATTTGGACTGCACTGCCCAGCCCTATTCTGACAAACTAGTTTTACCTCAGGACATCTGTAAAGGAATCTTTACTGGTTGTGTGGGGTAATTATGGTGATGCATTCTGACAGGATAAGGATTCCACCCAAATTACTGACAAACAATCTATGTAACATGATCTGTTTAAACCACTTGGTCTATCCAGTTATATACGTATATAGATATAGCACAGATTATATACTATACTAATACAATGTCAACTATATCTAACCTATACTATATTATATTATAGTATATATTATAGGCATTAGGCCTATAATATATAATTTTTCATTAGCCTAATAGATATCTCTATTCGATTTCTATATTCAACTACATCTACTACGTATTGTGCTACAGGTGAGCACATTGTAGGAAAAAAAATATTAGGGGGAGAACGTGGGACTTCATGTGGAGGCTAAACACTGTCTTATCTAATGATGGGGGTCCACGCTGGCCATGCTGGGATGGATGATCGTGAGACCTACATTGTTCCAACACAATTAGCTTAACAATTACCACCAAAAATAAACGGGAAAATAAAAAAAGATATGACGTGTTAAATACTGAGATCACTGAGAGCGCTCAAATTACTGATGTCCATTCACACGGGACTAGTATTACCAGGGGACCTCGGAGTTCCCCAAACAACTATAGGTAAATCAGCCCGGAATCTTTACTCTCCGGTCAGCTAATAATTACTGGCCGATTCTGATGGGATTAAAATCACCAGAGATGTAGGTAATAATTCCTATTACCAGGTCCTTAGGTAAAACTAATCCCGTCAGAACAGGGCTTATGGCTATATTAAAATTATACGAGACAAATTCAAGTTTACTGCTGCTCATTATAGTCACGCCAATTACCAAGTGTACCGGAGCTGAGAGATGCCGATTAGCACGTGAACGTGAACGTGACATGACCCCTGGACAAGCAATAAGAGTGGGATCAGGTCCCTTTAGCTTGTCGCGCTAATTTTATCCGGTCAAGAAGTACAAAACTCACGGCAGACCTACACCATTACCCAAGTCCATAATAATAATAATAATAATAATAATAATAATAATAAAAACATTATTAGAACTACAAAAATGCAAAATTAGCTAAAAATCGAAAACAAAGCTATTTACCAAGGCCGAAATGTGTATGAAATTCTAAAATGTATTAAATGAATGTTGTGAAATTCTAAGAGGATTTGGATTCAATTAGCGCTCGCCCTCAGGACACAATCAATGAATGCCTTACTTTTTCAAGACAAATCAAAAACGCTTTCTCCAACTATTTACTCCGAGTAGTTTCCGCCTAGAGGGGCGTAAAAGCAGACGTGATGAATGTTGCGATGGAATGCATGGCAAAGATTTTTGAAGCAGCTCCACCAACGCCAAGAGATTGACCACCCCTCAGTCCGACCCAACGTACCCGCTGTTCGTGAAGTGTCGCAGAACGGCACTCCTGAAGTGACCGCCTCCTCAACCCAGTGACGATGGCGCCATTTCATCAATTAACTCGAAAGCATACATTTCTGGCCACGCTGGCTAAAATGCGGATCTAATATGTGAATAAGCAGTTTTGACACGAATGATGCTTAGATATCAAATTACGCTTAATCATATTTTCAAAGTGCATTTCCCTTGGTAGTAAAATAGCCTATTAGGGTGCTGGAAACTGAATAATAAGGGGGGGGGGGGGGGGGGGGGGGACGGTCTGCAGAGAACAGTTTCTATGGCAACAATTTGTAATGACACGTTTAGCTATAAGATTTAGGCTCTTGGGGCTGGCCGAGACTACAGGAGCGCCTGAAAAAGAAACCCCGTCCCTCACCGGTGCGTCACTAATCACTGAATCACCCCCTCACCCTATTACCATCTAAATATATATATACACAGCGAGGCTTTGGCCTCGGAGATCAAGTCGGAAACCGCTCTTAATCATTCCTCCAGGCAAAATCATGACAAAAATAAGCTTCCTCTTCTCCCTAGGAAAAAAATGATATAATAATGTTATGCGCCACTTAATAATAACATGAATTGAATGAGTCCTTCAGGATTAAGGCTCACCCTTGCGCAATTTGAGATAGTTGAGAAAGCTGAACATTTTACCGCGTAGACTTGGGCTCGTAGACATGTTAAACCAACTCCGATGCGCGTACATTTAAGTCCCTCGTGGACTCCAACTCTGCCGTTCATTTAACGCCGAGTGCGTTACTCTGTCTGTTTGGGCTTATGTCTGGTATTGACTGAGTCTAATTTGGGTCATAAACAAGGGGGGGGGGGGGGGGGTTGAGTTTTGGAGGTGAATACCAGGCCAGTGTCCCACTCCAAAGGGGGTGTTGCCATGGGGACCTCCTCGTAGCTGCCGAAAGGTTTCGGGGGGCGTGTTACGTCCCCGTTGGAACCCGGCAGATGCGGCACTCCTCAACACATGTCTAACATGCAGAACAGTGTTCGCAGCTGCAAATTGTTAACAAAATAGGTGTCGGAATCTCACCACGGCTCGCAAAGTCCAATGTGTCGGCTGTTTGAACTCTTCGCCTTTTCGACTGCCTGATGCCTGAAATCACCTGAGGAAGGACGTAGACGAATAACAAAAACATCATTCGAGTGCCACAGAAGAGGTGACTGTCCCTCGGGGGTGGGGCACTGGGCATTGTTTTGAGCCTATGTGACTGTGTATCCATCAACAGAGGTAATATGTGTGTTTAATACCTACTCAATCATATTCTGAGACGTACACTTCCATAACAGAACTCTTAGCATCTATTTTGATGATATTTATTTGTCATTTTAGGATCGCAAGCTTTACCTTTACTGGCCCCCTCCTTATATACAAAATATTACTTACGCATCTAGATGATAATGCTTAGAGGCCTATATTCCCCCACCCCTACATTTTCCTCAGCAATGAAGTGCCATTGGATGCAAAAACCCATGCACATGATGTGGTTTTACTTTATTTACATTGTTTATATTGGGAAATTGTACGATCTATACCAAATCCTTTCACAACTTTACCAGGTTTTCTTTGCAAAGATCTGGTCAACTTTCACTCAAAATGAACTAGAGTTTAGCATGGGCTAATCTGAGGTATAATGTGCAGTCGGAGCCCTTCCTTAATTATTCGATATTTTATCAATCTGCACCAAAATATATATTTTTTTGAATACCGTAAGACACTGAGAGGACTAATCAGACAAGCTCATTATCAGAGGATGAGCGTGTGATTCAGTTCAATGAGCGTGGATTTATATTCCATTGTTTCTCACGACTGGTTAAGAACTGAACGGAAATACTTGAAAAAAACAGCATTGCATTCTATTTCTCCAGTAAAACAGACTCATTAAGATTGTGTGTGTGTGTGTGTGTGTGTGCGTGCGTGGTCTGTGCGTGCATGCGTCTGTGTGGGCGCGTGTAGTTTACTCTAAGTTGCTTTGTCTCTAAAATGCTATGGTAGCTCATTGAGTGTGTATGCACATACGCTTTGTCTCTTAAATGGTTTTGTCTCTAAAAATGCTTTTTCAGGTCTCCGTGTGCATGTGTGCGTTTGTGTGGGCACGTGCGTTATTGTTGTGAAATTGTCTTTGTCTTTAAAACGCTTTAGCAGCCGTTTGCGCGCGAGCGTTCGCCTTATTGTTGGCAAAATGGCTTCGTCTTTAAAATGCCATTGTGGCCCTTTGCATCATGACATAGCCATATCATCGCTTTGAACCTCATCACTTTTCAGGGTCATATCCGATCATCTCTGGATTCATGAGACACTAAAAAAAAACAGGTAATTTCGTATCTCCATCTCCATCTCATGTTACGTTACACTGACCCCGGCATTTGGCTTTCCGCTTTATAGTTTGGGTCAGAATTGAGGAGCTCTTGCACAACGAAAAATACGTATTAGGCTGAACAGAAATGGCCAGCGCCAAGGAATCGCTATCAGCAGGAATCTATCTGGTCTGCAGTTTCAGAATTTCACTCTGGTTTTCGATTAAAGTATGTCTTGGCATTTTATACCCCTCCACTCTATGCTTTAAAGCTTCCAAAATGCTGCTTGCTGACTGCCTATTATCCAACGGTTCCACTCCAGTGACCCAGCAATAAAACTTTTCACATCCTTATAAACAAGCTAGATTGCCGTGTTATAAACGTTTACTCGGCGCTAACAGATCATCTCCACAGGTCAGAATTGGCCAAACTCCCCTCCACCGATGAATACATTGGAGCCGATTAGAGACGTGATAGCTTCCGAGATTGCTGGGGGCCCGGGGAAATTAGTTTAGCGGCCGTTTACAGCGGCTAAATTGGGACCGTGAAACGGCGGATCGAATTGATGGCGCTTTCATTGTCTGTCCCCCGAAAATTGCTGCAAAATCAATTAGCCATCGCCGTTCCGTCCTTGATGTGCGGTATCGACGCGTGATTGTCAGCCGGGGATGGGACCCGAAGGCCAGGCAATGTGAGGCCTCGCTTGGAACTGAAGCCGTAAAGGTTGGTCAACACAGGATGCGTGACTTGGGATCTTGAGTGGGAACACTATTATCCTCACCATGAGCAAAACGAGTGCTCCGTGTGCTCTATTAGACTGAGCAACAGTCCTCACTTCCGGTGGGATGAGATTCATGGCCAAAATTATTCTTTTTTTAAATTATAGATCATCTTACTTTGGGGCGTGAAGGCCTCCTGAAGTCGTTAAACCACACATTTCTAGGATGACCCCCCCACCCCCTCCCATTGCCATCTCTTTTTTTACACAATTATGAAGTGTTCCTATGTTTCAATGCAATTCTGTATGCTGTATAAGATTTCAGAAAATGCATATATTCATACATGTATTATGATTTGGAAAAAAAAACCCTCCAAACATTTACAGCACAAGAATATTAGAACTGACATGAAAAGAAAAATGGTTCTGGTACCAGTAATAACCGGGATTAAGCACGGCTTTCAGCATGTCTGAATCTCAGAAAGTTACAATAATTTACAAATGTAATAAAAAAAAAAAATGCCAACAACACTGATATACGTAGATGCCGTGAATTTCATCAAAAGGAAATGCCCGGTACAAATGGAAGACACATTGTGTGTGCTCAATTCCAGTCTGAGGATATTCATTCCATATTTATCTGGAAGACTGTAAACTCTTGTTGGCCTTCAGTTCGGTTTTCCATGGCGAATGCCAGATTTGATTACATGTGCCACATTTTCTGCTGTAAATGCAAACACTGGCAAGCCTCGAGTGTAATTGAATTGCGAGGCTCATGTTCTTGGCAGACCTGCTCATGGTGGGCTTCCCACAGCAAACATTGTCCACCAGAGGAATACCACTTATTTCATCAAACGGTCTTGCTACTCCGGCTGGTTGTCCAGCACATGGTACCACGGTATGCCTGGAAGGCGCAGCAGTCTGAACAGACCCGAGTCTCCACCTAGAACCTAATTGTAGCTGATCCTGCGCTGTTGGCCATGGAAACCACCATTGACCAATCAATGAAGCTAATTCTGCAAATTAACTCTATTAAATGAGTAAATATGGCATTTAGGAGGCTATGGTTTCATATAATTAGGCAGAAACTCCATGTAGTACAATATTCACAGTGGCTGTGCAATAGTATAGAATAATAGTATGCAGGTATATGGTGTTGACATGTATTTTCCTATGGGAAAAAAACAACAATTCCGCTTTTTGTGCAGCTATAGATTTTACAATGAGTAGGAATTTAGTCATTGCAAAGTAATTATTTGATACTTAAAGAATGCGCTGGTTATTGAAACTGCTTGTAGATGTAGACTCAACCTCGCAATTTAGACTGAACAAACTCTACTTCTACAACTATATTAAATATCCTCAGAAATCTTTGCTAAATGTTGGATAAAAACAGGTCAAAGTCACATGTCTGTCAGATGGTGTCATTTCTATAAATGATGTAAAAAGCAATACCATATTGTAGGGGTGCAATCGTGGGGCATTACCTTCCATCTGCAGAGTATCAGTTTTCATGTTCAAGAGTGGCTTGTTTATTGTATCTTGGAATTTAGTTATATGCCAATTCAAACACCTAGCTTTTATTTTAGGTGTTTAAAAGAAAACAGGTGTTTTTTTTTTTTTCATTGAAAGCCATTGGTAATTCAAAACATTAATACAAGGTAGGTGCAATACATATTTCCACAGACCAGTTAATTTGTGTGTTTATTTACTAGGGCTGTACCGATTAACATGTTAATTGGCCCGATTATTCAGCCAATGCTTTGATTGCTAAATCATTTTTGAAAATTGGTTAGCCTTTTAATGCGAAATAGTAAAACTTTTAATACATAATTCAGTTGCTGTTATCTGAGAAACAGTAATCAACATCCAGGTTGTTAAATATGCTAGTATTTGCATGGATGTTTTGGTTATGAGTTCGATGCAGAGGGAAATGTGACCATAAAAAGTATGTGACCATAAAAAGTACACTGTCCGCATTGTAAATAGAGCTGTTTGTAAAAGGCAGAGGTGGAAATCCAGGGGACATAAAGTAAAAATCCTACCATGTGTTTCTTCCACCCATAGACTCAGCCAGCTGATTTCACTAATTAGTTCTACCTCCTCACTGAAGAATTATGTTAATTAGCAAATCCAGGTGATTGGAGCAAAATACTGGGGAGGACTTTTACTTTATGTCCCCTGGATTTCCACCTCTGGTAAAAGGCAGTGTGAATTGTTTGCAGTATCACCGGCAAGCAACATATACTTTCATAGCTCTCATTAACCATGGAAATGGTGATAGGCAAACTTCCAATGACCCATCGGACTCAGCTAGACTGGTAGCACGTAACGTTAAGCAAATGTTTCCAGGTTTCAAGTCAACAGCACTGAGTGCGTCGAGAAGAAAAGCATTTACGTTACCAACTCAGTTGCAGCCTCGCTGAATTGCAGCAAATGGCCAACCCAATTAACATGGTGGAGGACAGGGGGTTAGAAGCAACCCTACAGATTCTACCGAATATTTAGACGTCTTTAGTTAATGGGTTTAAAGTTTCACAATGAATCTGCTGATTAATTCCACTAATTAAGTTGGGAAACAAATTACCACCTAATTTTTAAGTGGCGGACAGTGCTATTATTTACATGAAGCATACACATATGGATATCTGACTTAGCACGTACACTAAGTAACATTATATTTATAGTTTTACATTTACATTATATTTATAGTTATCATCATATTTACAGTTATATCACACTTTATTTACATTCTAATGATGTCCCTGATATACAAAATACCCCAGGCGCTGTACTTATTACTGTTAAATATACATCCAACATCCAACAAGTGCCTGAACTCAAATGCCTTTTGGGAATACATATTTTCATTAGTTCTACCTCTACTCTGCACCACTTTTCTTGAATGAGCATGGATATATTAGTGCGTGACAAAAAAACACATGTATTCACCGTAAGACAGGGGCATTAATGGCAGCCCCTGTATCAATAAATGATAAAATAAGTGACGGCGCGCAATTTTATAGTCCGTTCATCCTGCGGGTACTAATGAAGGATCGCATTAGGCCAGAGAGATGATGATGATGATGATGATGAAACGATGACAGTATACCAGCCATTTTCATTAGGACATAGCAGTCGACACAGGTGGGCTATTAATTGGTAAGTGGCAGGAGTTGCCAGGGTGGCTGTAGGTAGAGAATGATTTACGTATTTAACCGGTTGGGGCTTCAAGTTTGCCAATGCCTGTAAATCCCTCCATCTGGTAACTGAATCATGAAGCATTACCTTGTCACAACCCCCCCCCCCCCCCACCCCACCCCACATTGTCAGCAAAAACCTTCATTTTGATATATTGAAACTCATCAGGTCAAGCATACAGTAGAGGGTCCTCACAACGCACTTGGCACTGATAGAATGAACATAGAAACGTTAAGCGTGACAGAAGCAGGGTATAAAACACATTACGGGACATTATGGATAGCAGTTACTTCCGCGCGCCTGTGTACAAAAGGCGCCGCAAATCAACGCGAGCTTATATACTGTAGTTCGGTTAATAACTTGGAACGCATTAGAGAGTAACAGTGTCAGAAACTGGAGTGCCCTTTTGTCACACGTAATTTCACATTATTAGCACAATTTACAGCGCGCACTCGTATAACCGTGTTGGGGAGACGATATAAAATATGCCGGCGGGCACCAGTAAAAACAAAAAAGCAGTGGGAAAACTCCCAAAATGAGCCATGTTGAGTCTGCCAAGGGAGCCTAGGTTATGGCAATGCCTACGCCATGAATACACTAGGCTGCAGCCTTTGCCAGTCTCGACGGAGTGCGGTTTGTGCGCCCAGTGGCACTTGTTATCACAATCTATGCTTACAGAACAGAATTAATGCGGCGATTGCTGAAATAGAGATTTAAATAGGTGTGCGAGGGTAGGATAAGACAATCGGAACATATAATGGGAAGAATATATAATGACATATAATGACATATAAAGGCCCATCTAGGATCATCATTTTCCTATAAACTAAGGAGTATCCAGCAGTGTGCAAGCCTGGATTTGCCTGGATTGCCACATGACTTGGCAAGCAGCTGTTAAAAGGCAATGTGCACACTACGGAAAGGTAGGAAGGACAAAACACAGCCGAGAAACACGTCTTGGACGCCCCGCAAGAATAATAGCGACGGAAAGGCCATACTTCAGGTCTGCCGTACTGAAGACGCACGTGCCTACAACCCATCTCGAGTAACGGTGGCCCCTAGGAAGTTCGCGCCGTCAGGGCAAGGTTTTCGGGGGAGACTGCCAATAGGTCGGGGGGGGTCAGGGAACGCACCAGACGTGTGTTCCCCGATGCCGTCTTTCATGTACGGGGAGGCTACAGGTGAGAGGGGCCGGGGAGGGGCTTTCCCATGGGTCCTCGGTTGACCCGGGGGCGGCGGCCTCGGCTCGCTGGAGGAAGCGATTTCGCGGAAGGGGAGGGGGGAGGAGTGGAGGTGACAGCTGAGATCCCACCAAGCAGGGTGCCGTCCACAGGTGCAACACAGATGCCCCCCCAGGACCTAGCCCCCCTACTGCTGCCACTCACATCTGCCTCTGCCTTCCACAGGGGCAATTAATGCGGCGCTGCAGAAAACTACAAAACATTATTCACAGGCACACAATTTAAAACCGTTGAAATCCTTAAATTCCATGTTGTATTTTTCACAACAAAGCAGCAGTTTATTTTCATGAGCCTAATTATGTAAGATTCAAATGTAAAAATAGGTAAATTAATAATGGCTGCATTATAAATGAACAGTGCTTCTTGGGACGAATGCAGATTTTATGAAATCAAAAGATTTTAAGAGTAAATATTTATAACTAAAGATGAAATGAAGGAATGAATCAATGAATACATAGAAACACAGCTGAGTTTTAATTAACTCCTAAACGTTCCTTTATTCTCAGGTAGTCTATATTTGTTTCGATTTTTTCGATCAATTTGTATATAGATTACTTTTTTAGTTTGGTGGTGCACTTATTTTATACAGTTATATACATATCATGCACTTGAGGCAGGCTTACTTGTCCATCTACTTTACAAAAACTGAAAAACAAAATGCAGAAAACCCCCATTTTATTTTTGTGGTTATAGGAAAGAGCTAAACACTGTTTGTTTTGAGCATGAGGAGAAAAATACTTAAAAGCTGGTGTTGGGAAGCCTTTCCCAGGGGCAGTCTCAAAAAACTCATTGAGCCCAATAAAAGAAGCCAAAACAAATTTAATCTTAGCTTTATCAGAGCGAGACTTTAAGCCCTTCGCCTTATAATTGGCTGTTTTGTAATCTTGATTCCCGACAGAGCGCGATGGTCTGCCTCGCGCTCTCCGGAGGCCTCGCATTAAAATCGCTTTTGAGCCGGCGTGGCTCTTTCTCTCCTGAAGTCGCCATCTGGCCCGGCGGACAGGAGGCCGAGCCAGAACTCTGAAGTGGAGAGCGATCGCCGGCACATTGATACGACGCGTTCTGACAAATTTATTACACTGCACTTTATCGCCGCCGTTAATCTCCTCCGTTTTCCTGGGCACCCGCACTGCAGAGCCACGCATTTGACACGAATATGCATACACTCACAGCGGGAGTACTGACCTAGGATCAGTTTTGCCTTTCGTCTCATGGTGGGAAAAGTGAGGATATAGATAGGGGAAACCTGTTCCTAGATCAGCACTGGTTTTTTGAAAACGTAAACTGATCCTCCCATTTCTGATGGAGGAAACCCCTATTTCTAATTACGGCCCCAGCATACCAGCTGCGTAATACAAGCTCATCCTTTCGGAACAGCCTAATAGATAAAGAAGGTTGAGTGGTTTATTTGTATAGGATATCGATTCATGTTCAGTGGGCCTGATATTGATGCAGTTTATTCTTCATGATGGAGGGGTGGATATGGACTTTGCTAACAAATCTGATCCATTCTTACAACTGAAAATTGACAGGAATAGCATAAAGAGCCTTTATAAGAGTACACGATATGTGATCCATCCAGGCACAGAACCTATAACATTCTGCCATCCATATTCCCCCAACTGCTATGTCAGACCGTCAGGCCTTGTTTAATGCTTCTGTTCGTTTAATAAGCACAAAAACCAAGCGTTACTAAAATAATCTTCAAAATAAGTTTTGCTGGCACATTTTAGATATTCATGTCTATATACAGTGTGTATCCATCATAAAACGCAAACAGGGTTTAATTACTTTGGTTTCCTGGTTATAAGCAAACTGAAGAGGTACTCGGTTGATATTCTTCCAATCTTGTCTACCAATTTCAAAGATATTTCCTCGCATTAAACAGTGATAATTTTGCGGATGCGCTTCTTGTTGTTCTCCAAATTACCAGCAAATACGTTTGATCAATATGTTCGACTTTCGCCGCGCTTGGCTGCGCTTGACAGTCTACGACAATGTTATCAGTCCCGCTGAATTTAAAAGCAATTATGCATTAGCACAGTGCTGACAAAAAATTTTTTTTTTTATATATCACCGTATCTGCATAAGACCGCAGAAAGGGATTTACGAAAGTTGGAATGCTGAACAGCGAAAGTGGTTTGAACGCAGCCCTTTGATTCTTTTTAATGTGACTCTGGTCTGTTACAAAGGAGAAAAGAAAGGGGGAGGATAGGTCCGTTATCTGGAAAAAAGGAAACTTCCATTTCTTTTAATTGGACCGAGGACTTCTACTATCAGAATGAAATAAAGGTGCCCGTTGATTGGTTTAGGGAGACATTCCTTGAAAATGGAAAGTTGGTCTTACTCTCACTCTTTTTTTGAGACGGGGGACTTGAGAGTTTTGGGCAACGGTGAGAAAGTGCCGGTGTAAACAAATCCACCTCTTCCCTGACTTTCCCACGGCACCTCGGTTCTCGGAAGTCTTGGGAATTCATTATTCCCGTAACGAACTGATTTCTTCCCAGTTGACTACCTTCCACTCTGTGCCTAATACCCCTAACCAAAAGCAGGTGGGATTCTGGGTAAACACTGCAGTCTCACCCCACTCCCTGGGGGGGTTTACGAGGGTGCTGCTGAGGGCCATTCATCTCCATTAAAAAATAAAATAAATAAAACTCACTTTTCTTTTGCAAATAGTGCGCAAAGCCTAAAATCACACAGCATGGTAAGAGTAGATCCAGATTAGGAGAGGTTCAATCGACAAGCATTTGTTTATTCAAGATATCGCCACAGTAAAGTGTACACCGGTCACACGTTTTAAAAGCGCTGTCTGCCAAAAGAATTAGTGTCTGAAATATAAAGTGTCGTAAGTGCAGCACGCATCATTCAAAAGCGGGAAGATCCATAAAACCAGAGGTGTGAAGCATTTCACGGATTTGTGGGCAATTCGAAATGAACGGCTCATGTTTGTGTTCTACTCCGGCACAAGAGGGAAATCTATTACAGTGTAATAACTTTTAGAAAAAGTTAAATTACCTCACCAGTATCAATAAATGAATGGTTATTCAACATAGATAAAATAGCTGCCATTGTGTATGCAATTTTCCAAGAGGTATGAGACCTTGAGGCTCACAGTGATATTATATTATGAAAATGCTTCAAAGGGTCTGTTGTTTTCCTTGCTATTAGCATATCCCTGTTAGTCATGCTTGGACACATACAGTATGTTTTTTTTTTCTTCCCAGGCAAGACTTAGAAAACAATAACTTTTATGGAAAGATAATGCAGAATTAATGAGGACAGAGAACATTTTTAATAATAAAGCATTTATCTGACTGCAAAACATTTCTGACCATCCTATGGTATACATCTTCAGAATAATAGGGAAAAGTCTTTGCACAAACTATTTCTTCATGGGTAAGTGAGACGACATCATTCCTCAAAATGGAATTGGGACTTTACTCAAAAAAATCACTTTTGGTATAGAATTTGTGTGAGGTGCGATGTTTTGGTAAAATGTACTGTTGTCAAATGGGCGTATGTTTAATTATTTTCATTTCATTTCCAAGGTGCTTTGGTGTGTCTGTTTTAAGTGCAGGTATTACAGCCATGACAGAACAGAAGTCTGAGGAAATTTAATTAAAAAGGTTAATAAGGCCACTATAGAGATGTCCATACATCCCTGCTTCCCTGCTTAGATATTAAGATTAAGTCTGAAGTATATTTAAAGAACAGTAAACATTTCCAGACTTTTAAATATTTATTTACTAAAAACAATGTCACGGTGAAATAATGATAATTCACCGATGATCAATGGAGAAGTAACAGACCGTAATTATTTGCAGTGGCCCTATCTGAGGAGTCATCTGTCAACCTGCTTAAGAAATAAAGATTTTTCAACGTGGTGACCAGCTGAGCTTACAATATGTTCCTGGTCGTCACCCTCAAAGCATGGGGGAGGGGCAGTGACACCCGGCAGCCATTCAGCGACCGGCCCTTTCATTCAGTCTCTTTGTGTCCCAGCTGAAAATGTTTACGCAAGGTACCGCCCCTGAAGTAATAAAGCACATCAATCTCACCCTGACAGCTCCCCATTACATCAGCGTACAGCAAAATGTTCAGTGGAAAATAAACTCTGTCAGAGTACTTTTAACACTGTTACAGTACATACTGTCCCTATAAGGGCTTATATAAATATGGTTTATTTAGAGCTTATTTAACACTGTTAAGGCGGATTTTACTATAATTAATTTTGCTTTGTCATATCTTGGTAATTTTTTTCCTATTTAATCATTTATTTTTTATTTGGCATCTCAAATCCCACCGAGTTTGGAATGTCCAATTAGCAAACTATGTAGTGTGCTCATATACGCCACCTGCTGCCCGGCTCGGAAGAGTGAAGGCAACGTGGTTCTCCTCTTAAACGCACACTGCCAGCCAGCTGCTTCTTTTCACACCACAACCACAAGCTGTGCGCACGCAGAGTGGGGGTGAGGAGACCCCGATCATACATGCGGGCAAAAGAGCAAGCCACGGGCGCCCGCGACGGCCAACAGGGGTCGCTCAAGCAACGAACACTGTATCACCGCTGACAGAAAATCCCATATATCCCTTGGCGAAGTGAAGCCAAGTATCTTGGTTATTTAACTGAGTTTAAAAGTTTCTGGGTACACGCTGAGTTTTCAGCATGTTCCGTGATGATGCTAAACCCCCATCAGAAGTCTGGAACGTGAAAATAAATGTCATTCTTACCGTGTGTGGCGGAAACTTGAGAAAGGTGTTGGAAGGTGAGGATTGCACCTTGGCTATTTGCCCTTTCGCCTTTATCCATGGCCCTGGGTTCTGTTGTTACTCAGCACTTAATTGGTCAGTTAAAGCAATTGATTACACGCTTAAACTCATCTCACCTGGTTTCTTGGAGCTGAATCGGTCTGCCGATTTCAAGGTGAAAACGAAGACCAGCAAAGCCTGCAGTCTGGGACGAGGTTTGTGACCCCTGCTGTAAAGACTGGTCTGGGAAGAGAAAGGTAAGTATGTGGGTGTCTGAGGTAGAAACACAGCTTGGCAATATAAACTCCATTTCTTTGTTTTCCCTTGCTGACAAAGTCTGGGACCCCTGAGTAGCCATCAGAAAAAAAAGTATTTCTGCTCCTGTAATCTACATTTCCTGGACCCGTTGCACTGTACATTTGAATTAAATTATCACGTGCGATGCAAAAATTAAGTACCTAAATTATAATTAAATGAATTAAAAACATCTATAAAAGCTTTTTTTATTATTATTTTGAAATAAGATGTTAACAACAGTAATCATAACCACAGATATTCTAATTCAGTTTACTTGTCCTCCAGAAACCTTTTAATGGCAAAATCACATGATCATGGAACCATGTTTCAGCAGTGACCTTAGCCAGTAATTTGGAATAATCAGAAATCCTCTATAGGGAAGGGCAGAGGGCTTCCGATTGAGCAGTTGGGGCAGACAAGGTGATCGATGTTATATGTCATACGGCGTCATGCACTGGGCATGTGTCTTCCATTGGAAACAATGCTGTTTTTCCCATGATACATAAAACCACACGTCCTCTATGGCAGAATGAATAGCCTGACAGCACAGGTAGCAATAGTGTTTATGCATCTGTAAGGTCCAATTTTACTATTCCAAGCACCTTTGCCTACTCACGCTGGATTTCCCACTCCTCTGCTCTACAACTTTGAGCCATAAAAAGCATGGCATCATAAACAGCAGCTGGAAAGACCATTTAACTGGACATTGGAAGTAAAACGGCATTCTGCAGGACATGGGGCAGTTTTGCGATGTTTGTTCCTTCTAATGACGCCGGGAACCCAGGCCTGTTCACAGGCCGTAAAGGCCTATGTTCTTGGAATATATTCTGGACTGCACGCATATATATAACGTATATGTTTAAAGCATCATGTGTATGTGCATGTAAATAACTGTGGATAATATGATAAATGTGGTGGGCTGGGATTAATAAAAATTGAAATGTGGGGTATGTGAAAGTATAGGAGGGGGCAAACTACATGGGAAGGAATAAAGGATGTGTTTGGAAGGAGGATTGTAGGTTATCAGGGATGTGCTTGTCCACATAAGTGTCTGGATCATAGAGTGGCCATCACCTGGACCTCATCTGGTATCTAGATAAATGATAGGTAAAATCATGAGATCACGCGCCATCGTAAAAAGTATCTTATTACTATCACTAGATCTTCAGTAGACAATAGTTTCTCTTCCTGGAGGAGAGGGGGGTCTCTTGGTGGTGAGGTGTTACAGCCCTCTTCCTGGCCAGACCTTATTTGGACAAACAAAGGGAATTGTGGAGTGTAGAAGGCTTGCCCAGGACTGCATTTAAGGGAAGTCCAAAGGGACATTCGGGGAGAATCTGCTTAACAGTTCTCCTGGTGCCATAGTCACACTGTACGGAATCATTTGGTTATATACTTTGTTGGTGAACCTGTTCATGTTTATTTTCATTAGCAGCATGCTATTCTGTGTTTAGCTATAGGTACTGAATGTGTTCATATTTGCTCTCACAGTCTTAACCAGTGATTATTGTCATTGATAAACTATCATGTTTTCACATCATCTGCATCTTTCTTTTCAACCCTTTTCCAGCTCCACAATTACTTAACCAGAGTATATGGTCTGAGCTGCAGTGTTCCGGGCACTGTGGTATGTATGCTTGAGTCAGAACCCCTGCGTCTCACTCAGGGCTGAGTGCAAGTCACAAGATCTCTGAGTTTTAGCAATAGATTCTAAGTCCCCAGACCTCTGAGTTTCCGAGTTAGTTAGTTCAGAAGTTGCCGCTCTGAGAACAAGCCCCAAGACCTCTAAAATAGATTCTAAGTCACAAGACCTCTGAGTTTCTGAGTTAGTTCTGAATTTGTAGCTCCGAGAACAAGTCCGCAAGACCTCTGAGTTTCGAGCAGTAGTGAGTTGTCTCTCCGAGTTCTAAAAACAAGTATCCCAACCTCTGAGACCAGAGTTCGAGGGAGCCAAGGTTCTGAGATCCAGGTATACTTCTTAGAACCAAGGCATATGCACCAGCTAAACACTGGCTGCACGCACAGTCAGTCCTCTCAAAGCTCCATAATATCTCTCTTATAACATTTCCCTTACAGCTTGGTGCGGTGAGCAGGACATCTCTTACAATGTGGCGCTGCAATGTTTGATAATCTCTCTCACCATAAAATTTTTACAGTTTTGATCACCTCAACGTGATACCTTTGGCAGGGGGGTGTCTGCTTTTTCATGACCTCCTAATTTCTCCTGCACTCTTGTCTATAAAAATTTCCTTACAGTTTGGCATCGTCGGCAGGATATCTCTTACCGTGTGGCACTGCAATGTGTTTATAAATTTTCCCTCACCCTTGTCTATAAAAAATTCCTTACACATCATCGTTCATCATTGCTCTTGTCAAGGAGAGATAATGACATGACTCCATCCACATTCTCTCTCCTTTCCATTTGCTGCCAAAGCTATTATGCTAGCCAAACTATCATTGTCATTGTCACCTGGTGACTATCTTTCCCAAATGACAGAAATAAATAATACATTGCTTAAAATGACACACACAAACACCCACAAACATACAGACACACACACACACACACATATATAAACACATATTTACAGAGAGAGAGAGCAATATAAAACAAGAAAGCAGATGAAAAAATATTACTCCCAATTTAGTTTTGTCCATTTCTGGCACGGCACTTTATCACAAAGTAGTCCATTATGATAAGGAAGAACTACAGACAATGAAAAGATGGGTCAAGATCACACAGAGTGATATATCGGGGAGGTGGGCAATTAATAGCCCGAGCGTGACACCTTGTGCCTGGCGAACGGGCCCGGTAAGATGAAAGAGGAGCCGGCGTTGAGGCACTCCATCATCATCCATGATAAATCAGACCAATTTTTCCCGTCTCCCGGCGCCAGGCACGGCGGTAACGGGGGAGACGGCGGTTTGTTTTCGCGGGAAGCCGGGGGGAAAAGCTGTCAAGCAGTCACCCTGACGTGGCTCCTATCTATTACTCATAACGAGCAGAGCCCATGAGGCATAAAATTACTGAATTGGAAAAGGTGATTCACAAGCTCTCCGCCCACCGTGCAGGGAATTTGTGGCCGATTGCGACGGCGGCATTTAAATTCCTCGGTTGGAGGGCCGGAGGCTCCGCTCCGAGGCATTCGTTTAAGATTTCAATTGCTCAAAGGAAACGTTTTCCAACTTTCCAAACCGGTTCCTAGATTCCTACTGTTGTGTACGGCGTCTGCAGATGAGAACACATCCAAACAAATGATGGTGTGGGACCAAAAATGTTTATAGCTAAAATCTGACTTGCATGGGGAGTGTCTTGAACATATGCGCTCTTGCTAATTCTATCCTACCTCCACCCTACCACCTACCGACCACATCCTTAAAACACTGCCACTTGATTTGTAGGGGCAATTAGTGATGCATTTATCCAAATGAAAAACATTAGATAAAAAATATATTTTTAGTGGTTGTTTTAGTTTTTTGTTTAACTGAGAAAATGCATTTCTGTAGTTGATCCATCATGCTTAAATGACACCTGCTTGCATCAAATGGTAAAAGCTATAAATGCCTTATGTAATAAATTAGTGATAACTGTCAGTTGCAACTTTGTGTCAAGTTGGAGCGATGTTACCTGCACGAGTAATCTACCATAACGGGGAGGGCTTGTCATTTGTTTCTCTAGCGGCGGCCTGCAGTGATAGTCACAGTAATCCTCTCAATGTACACATGGTCTATATATAGTAGCTAAGCTGGCCCCAGACTTGCATGACTAAATGAAGACAAGAGGAGAAGCTAGGTATGTGGAGCACAAACAAGTATAGTGTGTGTCCCAAGGGGATCCGTGGAGACCAAACTGCATTACGGAGAAACTCGGAGCAAATTACTCAGATGGAGCTGAAGCGGCGGTGAGACATAATTTGAACTCCAGTCCCTGAAGAATATGACGGTTTGTGGCCCTCAGAGAAAAAAAAGAAAGTAAAAATAGTCGTCGATGGTAAGAGTCAGGGAAGAACTCCTGCAACTCCGGTAACATTCCTCATCAAAAGAATGGGAGGCCTGGATTTAATGGGCTGGCCTGGATTCTCATAAGATTTTGTCCCTGTTTTTACTCACGTGTAAACACAACTGTCAAGCTTATTTCTCACAGATACGGTTTGGCGAGTTACATTTGCCAATTTCCAAACAGTGTGGGGGAAGCAACACCATTCCATTTAGTCATTAAAAAAGTCCAGTCCAGTCCGTCACACAAATCATACTGATGCCCACTACATAAATGAAAGCATGCTTTTTAAAAAGAGATGTGTCTAACTGATCCTTTTTTCCTTCTTTCTCCTATGTTCAGTACAAAGAGTTCAATCTGCAATGCACTTTGTCCTTCCCTTTGAGTGAGACAATTGAGCGAGTGATATATATATATCAGTACTTTTTGTACCAGCACATCCAGCAAATTAAAATTTTTAGTAGCTGAAATTGATCTGAAATTTTTCTGAGGAACAAAGTTAATTTATTTTGCCCTTACAATTAAGGACAAATCCATTCCAATAAACTGAACAGAGGTAATTTAAAACTGGCCAATTCAACATTAAATGCAATATTGCATTTTACGTATTTTCAGGTGTTGCAGTAGGTGTACTGTCTAGAGGGAGTTGAACTGTCCAGCTCCATGGATTTTGCTTTCTTTCCTAGAATACAGTTCATAAAGTTTATAAAAATATTAGCCAAAGGTAGGTACATGTGTCCTATTCATGGCTAGGATTACTATGATGCATTCTCTCACACTGGGGATAGCAACTCAGGCCCATTTTATTGAACAAGGAACGACTTTGGAAACAGGAATTAGCCTACACTCTTTGACCTAAGTCAAAAAAGTTCACAAAATGTTTTGCATTGGAGCATTGATTAAAAAGCAAGAACAGGTGTGTTCAAAATTAGCATGAGACGGCGGAAATGGCAGTGGTGGTGGGCTGGGGGGGGGGGGGGGGGGGCGGCGGGGTGTTGGTCGGGTGGTCAGAGTTTCTTAGGTCTATTAATCACAGTGCTCATATTTCACTGTTGTACACCCTCAGCTGTACTGATAAATAACTGCCTGGCCTGACAACTGCTGCGAAACCATTCAGGTCAGGAGACGGCGAACACTAAATCTGACATTATAGAGTGTCGAAAGGAGAAATGTCAGTTTTCATAACCTGGCTCGGCTATAATAAACAGAGAACTGGTATCAACGTCTCCCTAAAGGCACGGTGTCAGCCTTTGTTATGTTCAGGGCAGGTTAGATCTAATTATCAAACTAAGCCATTTATCCTTCTGTCCTACAGAAGTGAGGTTTGCTTGAGCAGAATGCTTTATTCTGGAATAAAACAAATCATTAACACCAGCATCAGGAAGAGAGTTTGAGGTCTTGGACAGAGAGTGATTTAAATCCTGATTTTAAAAACACAGCATTGTTGGCATTCATCATTAAATTATAAAAGATCAAATCATCGCCATTCTGGCAATTTACTCCGTATTGAGGTAATTATTTACCATCATTATTATTGTTGTTGTCAATAATAATAAAAAACTTTACTGACAAAAACTAAAGTGTATGCAGTACAGTATTATTGAGACTTGTGTGTACTCTCACTCTGTTCAGCAGTTTAAAAGGCATACATTCTCTCATTCTCGATACCACTCAATTCTACACCATCAAGGTTAGGTATTCTAATGGCAGGCATTGATTGGCTAAACCCTGCTCTCCTCCTTTTTTCCTTTCGGTTTTTAATGAAAGGATAATAGTGGTGCTTGATGAACCCGTCACTCTAATTAACATTCAGGAGAGGCTGTTAAGGAAAAGCCAAAAAGATGAGATTGGGGGGTTGAGTGGCCAGCAGGAGTCGACGCGCGCCGTCATTAATCACGCCGCTGACACCAAGGACGCTCTCGTTTCCTGCCACCTCATTGGGTTTCCGCAAAAGCCTCTGCGCCGAGTCCACCGGTCGCTCGGAACCGGCGGCTCCCCCGAGCAGCAGGGGGCCGTCATTAAAAGTCGCAGACCAGCGGGAAGGGCCCGCGGGCCGCGGGCGCGGGGTGAGCAGGCCGAGGCGTCCGGCCCGGTCAAGCTTCCCCGCTGGCCGTCGCGGTCAATGGGGTCGTTCCGGCGGGCGCCTAAACAAACACACCTCCGGAAAACCAGGGTGGACCCCTCCCGGGGTTCCCCCCATGCTCAATGCTGTGGAAACTGTCAAAACAAACCCGAGGACCCCCGATCCCCGAGAAGCCCCAGCGGTGTTGGAGTATCAACGGTGATGAACGTTTCTCACAAGGGCCTCAAGGCCTCCATTTGTTGAACACCTGGAGGCTTCATTCAGTCCTCTGGCTTTTGCAGAGCTTTTTCTTTAAAGGCAAATTTTCCTTATGAAATGATTCCTCTTTTGGTGGACTTAAGCAAGCATTAAAACGATACTTCGAGGCAAATTAAACACTTCTAGAAAGAAAATCTACAAAGAAAATCTACAGCAACTCGAAAAGTGCAGGATTCGAACAACAGGAGAGCTTGCCTAAATTCAATAGACAAAACTGAAGACAAACCGAAAAGAGAGATGATTGAATAGGCCCTATTGTTGTCATTGTCAAATCCATTTCAATATGTACTACTGGGAGAAATAAGATATGAAAAACAGAAGAGAGAAAAGGATTTTGTAGATGGAAAATAGACAGAAAGGAGAGGAGCTTTGGGCATTAGCATATGCATTGCGGCCCTAACACGCACTCAGGGTTAGATTGGTTAACACAGGCAGGGATGTTAGTCTGAACCAGGACTTTAGGTTGAGTGGTGCTTAAATTGCTTTGGCTGCCTGTGAATAACAGTGAAGTTGAGGCATTTGATTGTTCAGAGGGTGTGTATCCTATGCAATACCCTTTCCAATCCCACCCAAACCATTTCCAAATGATTAGAAACAGTTTTATTCTCGTTGGTATTTGTTAAAGCTGCGAAGAACCCCATAAACCCAATTCTTGTGTGAGCAGGAGGAACAGCACATCCATAGCGCAGGACTCGTGGGCAGGGAGAACAGCATAGCCATAGCACAGGAGTCAGTGAGCAGGGAGAACAGCACAGGAGTCAGTGAGCTGAATGAACAGCACAGGCGTAGCACAGGAGTCAGTGAGCTGAATGAACAGCACAGGCGTAGCACAGGAGTCAGTGAGCAGAGAGAACAGCACAAGTGTACCATAGGAGTCAGTGAGCAGGGGAACAGCACAGGCAGAGCACAGGAGTCAGTGAGCAGGGGAACAGCACAGGCATAGCACAGGAGTCAGTGAGCAGGAAAACAGCACAGGCAGAGCACAGGAGTCAGTGAGCAGAGAGAACAGCACAAGTGTACCATAGGAGTCAGTGAGCAGGGGAACAGCACAGGCAGAGCACAGGAGTCAGTGAGCAGGGGAACAGCACAGGCATAGCACAGGAGTCAGTGAGCAGGGGGGGACATCACAGGCGTAGCACAGGAGTCAATGAGCTGGGGGGACATCACAGGCATAGCACAGGAGTCAATGAGCAGGAAGAACAGAACAGTCAGAGCATAGGAGTCAGTGAGCAGGGAGAACAGCACAGGCAGAGCACAGGAGTCAGTGAGCAGGAGAACAGCATAGGCAGAGCACAGGAGTCAGTGAGCAGGAAGAACAGCACATGAGTCAGTGAGCAGGGAGAACAGCACATGAGTCAGTGAGCAGGCAGAACAGACAGGAGTCAGTGAGCAGGGAGAACAGCACATGAGTCAGTGAGCAGGGAGAAGAGCACAGGAGTCAATGAGCAGAGAGAACAGCCCAGGCGTAGCACAGGACTCCCTGGGCAGGGAGAACAGCACAGGCATAGCACAGGACTCCCTGAGCAGGGAGAACAGGTCAGGCATAGCACAGGGACTAATGAAAGAGTGAGGGGAGCAGCTGAGGAAAGGCAGCAGCATGAATGATCTGTGCAGTCTGCATAGGACTGGGAGCGACACTCAGGGGGATTAGAGCAGCTTCCAAAGTTAAAAAAGCACCAGGACCTGCACCACTAACTCAGTGAAAGGTAATACTAAGTCTATACCGTGACGACCTTTTAAAAATGTAATAAAATGAATAAATACATGCATGTACGTGGGTTTGTTTTTTTCTGTGTGTGTGTGTGTTTGTGTGTGTGTATAGAGGAATGTTAATGTGTCGTTCCCCAGGATCCATTTCACACATTTATTTGAGATACGATTATTTATGGTTTCAATGATACAAACATTCCATTCAGTTATAGCCCTTTCTTTGTTTGAATTAAATCTAAAACAGTGACCTTTATCTTCCAGAGAACATAACTAAAAAAAAAAAAACTGTGCATTGAGTGTGTTTATTTTTCCCTATCCACTGAGTAGAATGTTCTCTTCTGCAGTTTAAATGAGTTCTTTCTCGATTTTATTCACTGCAATACCTGAGTGTGTCAGAATGCGTTCGGCTTCCCCGAGTTAATTTCCTATCAGTCCAATAAACCAGTCAATGACACTCATCAAGTCAACAAAGCTGACGCAGTGAAAGTCATTATAATTTCATTCGCCTGCTGTGATGCTACCGCTCATGCATCTGGGCTAAGAAACCAGTCATTGCAGATACGCGCTCTGTCTGTAATCCTCTGGGGTGAAACTTTTTTTCTTTTAAAGTGATTTCCCCTCATCAGCAGTCATCAATTAGCTTGCGTTTGATGGAAGGACATACAGCCCAACAGGTCACATGCTAGCTGGTTGAACAGATTTCAACCTGAGCCCCGGCCCCCTGCCTGCACCCTTGCCTAAAAACTTGCCGTCAGGCTTGTGTGGTTCCTACAGCTGGTATGAAATTGCACAACTGATTTAGCAAAAACCCGGATAATAAGAAAAGCAGAAAAAGTTGTGCTGGATATTGATAACCGAAACCTGGGGACAGAAAGCCTACGCTGCCCCTTGCCCGACCTCAGGAGATCTCTCGCCACCGAAAGAAGAGAAGGAAGGATCATTCACAGAGGTAGACATTTCACATGAGTATAGGGTGGAAGATTAACCGGACATGAACGATAATAAGAAATGTCTTTTTCGTCACTACTGGCCACAGAAGACACGTTGTTGACATTTTAAAGACAATTTTTACCTGGTCTTAAATGCTCACTCAATTCATGGAGGCCTAACTGGTATCCTGTGTGATCGTTTAGCATGTTGTATATTTTCCCGATACCAGTCACTGCTCGGTCAGCACTGTTAGTAACTGATGTATTTGTATTGGCTTACATGACAATTAAATTAACCCGTCATGAATTATGTCATATCACTGCTATAGTGAAATATGACGAGGCAGCAAAAAATGACACTTCACTAGCATCGCCATGGGGACAAGTAGAGAGCCTGCAAACACTTATTTAAATATTTAAATGACTCGGCTTTCTTTATTCCAGAGCCTGGTAGCCATCTGTTCTTTTGTCTTCTAAAAATATCTATATGATTAAAATAATAACAAACACTATGGCTATTCGAGAAAGGGTGTTGACATATGCTAATTTAGAGGAAGGTGTATGCTAATTAAGCAGTCACACTGAAATGAATGTGGATTTTAAAGCTTAGTTTTTGCACTTGCTATTATGGGATAACTCACGTGCACGGCTGACATGATTCAAGTAACAACGCACACTGGCGCCCGCACACACGCGCACGCAGGCGCGCACAAACACATGTCAAAAAGCGATCCTGCCGAGAGAGGTTTGCCTGCGTACAAATGACCTTTTTGTCATAAAAATCTCAATCATTATGGAGGGGAGCAACAAAAACACAATATTAATTAGGGAATTCAGTCTCAACAAACACATTTTAGACGGCTTTAATGGAACGCGCAGGCCTATCACCATTAATTTGTGTAATTCTCCCAATAAAGAAAGTCTGGAGACGCGAGGAGGATATTAAGTCGCGGGGGAAGAGCATTGTTGTGTCTTTAATTACCAATATTATCAAGGGACGATCGCGGGCGCGCCGCGGCGAATAGGAGAACCCGCCCGCGCGCCATTGTCCCCCCACCCCCCCCCCCTTCTTCATTTAGCCGCGTACGCCCCCCCCCTCGTCCAGATAACGGGTCATTACCATCACAAAAGGGACGGAGAAGAAAGGGTCAGCCAGCCAGAAAGAAGTCACTGGAAACACGGGCGGGGGGCGTTATCGATGCGACGCGCGGAAAACAAGCCGTCAACAACCCGCGGGGAACAATGCGCCTTCCCCTCCCCCCCGGGCCCGCGCCTTCCCTTAAACGTGTTCGGAGTTAATAACGAGGCGTTCCCGGGCCCATATGTTGACTGACACGGCCCCCGGAACCGTGTAATCCATTTTGGGATTATTCGACGCTGTCAGTTGCTAATTACTCGCGCCTAACCTTTTTGTCTCTCTGTTGCGTGACGTCCCGCTTTAATAAAAAAAAGAGCTCCCTAGCCGTCTCCTGGAAAGCACAACGCACACAGTCTGTTTTCCACTACACCTACATCCCCCCCTCCGCCCCTCCCTCCCTCCTCATTCTGATTATCCTCCTTTCACCATTAGCGCAGGTGATCTGACAGTTACAACTTTATCGCCATCCCCACCTCTTGTGGCGTACCCGTGCACTGTCAGTCGACCGCCACGCACCTCTAGCGTTTCAGATTTCGCCGTAACGTTCCTCAAAATCTTTGACAGCTCATACGTCAGGGGAGCTTCTCGATGATTTCTTTCACTTTTGGAAGCAGGGGGGTATTTAATTAGTTGGCTAATTGTCTGAGTAATTGGTAGACAACTCAGCTCAGAGAGTAATCAATCTCAACAGGGCTGCGTTCTATCACATCAGAGGATCTGTAATTAACACTGTTGACTGGGGGGGGGAGTTCACAAGCTTTGGGCTTTTTGACTGAACCTTGAGTTTGTGAGATGAAAAAAAAAACTAAGGAGGCAAATGCAAGGGATGCTTTCGGGGAGTCATTAGTGTCACTACAGATCAGTGACAGGCTCACGGTGAGTGTCAGGATAGTGTTATTACCGATCGGAATGCAGAAAATCACTGCAAATATTTTAGAAGCGCCGTTGCTTCAACATTTCCATTGCTCAAACATGTGCCAAATGCACAGTTGTACATACAATCATTACATCATCTATTGAACAGAGCATTTAATATTCGCAGAAGGATGTTAACAGCACAAAAGTACTTATTTCACCCTGTCTCCGGCGCAATCAGTAAAGGCTCTCCACTAAATGAAACCTCTGCAAAATACCTGGTAATTTATTCAGTAGCAGCCGAACATTTAATCAAACGTTTTTGCGACATATTTTGCTACAACCTCGCCAGAATTTTGCCACAGCTGTTAACCAGTAAACAAACAAATTTGCAGGGGAAACTATGAACTCCAGTGAGATGTTGGTATACAGGATCATTGCAGCCCAGTCTCTGGATGTGAAGGAAGGGGCTTTGAAGCTCCATTCGGCCACGGCTCACTGACTCTTACACACGTGTGCGGACACGCGCATGTGTGTGTGCTGCAGTGACAATCCACATCAAAACAAAAATAGAACAGGACAAGAAAATCTTACACACAGGCATAAAACAACTCTTGACACTCTCATACGCCTACTAGTGTTGCACGGTACACCAAAACTTCGGTACTTTTTCGATACTTAAAAAAAAAAAACGGTTCGGTATTAGAATTTTCCGACGTTCGGTACTTTTAGGTCAAATGTGTGCTCTGCTGTTATGTGTCTGCATTACTGATTGAGAGGATGAAATGTGAACGTTAGCTAACAATACTAC
Source organism: Synaphobranchus kaupii (assembly GCA_029718625.1). Lineage (NCBI taxonomy): Eukaryota > Metazoa > Chordata > Actinopteri > Anguilliformes > Synaphobranchidae > Synaphobranchus > Synaphobranchus kaupii. The sequence continues at coordinate 8,473,845 of CM056387.1, forward strand.
AAGTCTGATTCTTTCACACGCGCGATATTGTTTTTGGCCGGCAGAGCTATAGGCTACTTTACGTTACCTACTAAACTAACGCCTTACTTCCACGGAGAATTTAGGTGAGCACAAAGTAAAGGATTTAACGATAGTTTGACTTGAAAAATTATGGTATAATCACTGAAAATAACCCCGATAGACTGTCGTCGTATTTTATCATGTCACGTATAGAAACAATAATATTTTTTTTAAAACGTTGTACAAATGAGTATTCGCCGTTTTCCCTTGCTTACTGTACTATATACAGTACAGTGTTTCCCCTACCATTATCTTGGCCGGGCGGAAACTCACGTACTGCCCGGCTTGGACAAGAGGGAAAATAAATAATTTTAATGGAAAAAAAAATACAATTATATATATATTTTTTAATATAATCTTAAAATTTAAAAAAAATTTTTATGTAGCTGCAATATTTCCCTTACCGCAGAATGCGGGAATGATCAAAATAGCATCTGGAAAAACCCTTGCCAAAACAGCTTCGGTTTCCCGTTAGGCCTAATTAAAATTTTCCATGGCAGCCCTGATATTATGAGGGTGTAATTATAGTTTTCGCCTCTACGCAAAATGGCGCACTTTCGTCCGTTTCTCTATCTGACCAGAACTCTTACATTTTAGTGTAGAGTAAAAGCTAATACTGCAGAGGCAGGAGTTTGATTCTACCTGTTTTTAAGGACTGATTATGGATCAGCACTATGGAGGAGTCTCAAAAGCAGCTCTACAGTGCTGAAAAGATTGATATTTATTTACCATAAGCCTAAAATGTTATTTTAGCTCAGAATGGAGAAATGCACCACTTTGTTACCAACACCGTCCCCATGTGTGCGACGACTCTCCGTACCCCCGACCTGCGCGATGATACTACCTCGGCCCCGCAGGCGCGTTTGATGACACCGTACGCGCAACAACACTGGTAGTTTCGAGGGGCCTACCACCCGGCCTGAAAAAAAATCTAGGGGAAACACTGCAGTACCTGATGCACTTTCGGTTTAGAACGTATTTAAATACATTAGGCGACGTATGTTATGGTTATTATATATATACTGTATGTGACTATTCTGAAATAAATGTATTCTGTAGCACATTTCTGAATGATACAGCTTCTTCTTCAGTTCGAACTTAAAACTATGGATGTGCAGGGAATATTTTTTTAGATATTGACATTTAAATAAAACTAGTAGAAACCAGGAGGAAATTGCCTCTGAAGGGCCAAAGTAAATAGGGTTAAGGTCATTTCAGTAGAGGTACCGAGTATCGAATCAGTATCGTTTCAGTTTCAAGTACCGTTTCAGTATCGAGTATCATGATACTAAACCTGGTATCGGTATCGAAGTCAAAATGTTGGTATCGTGACAACACTAACGCCTACTGTTATAACATATACATAGAATTATATAAGCAGTCACTCCCTTTCTAAGAAACACATTGAAGTGCAGTAATCATATTTTTAAAACTATTGCAGTAATTCAAATAGAGGTGCATTTCAACCTATCTGAGTTTTGTATTCATAAGTGGAATACAATTTAATGCAAGGGGCTGGTGCCCCAAGTAATGCAGAAGCAAGTTATACCGATTAAAGCAATTAAAATTAATTACCAATCAAATCATTTGTTTGATTACCCATTAGAACTAATGAGGATGGTTCTTTACCTGTGGTAATGTTTATCTTTATCCATAAATCAAAATCTCTACCAATTATTCATCCAAACTGAAACTCGAATCTAAAAAAATATTATACGGACAGATTATAGGCGTGGCATATGTAATCAAATGCAGTTATTACAGTTTGTGTTTTCTGCGGCAAAAATTAGACCGTAGTTCATTATGCATTGGTCTTACTTCAACTGGTAAGACTCAATTACAGACTCAAAGATCATATACAGTTACGGATTGCAACATCATGAATAGATCTGGCTTTCATTAAATCCACCAGATGAGCTCTAACAAATCAGGATGTGAGGAGATGAAAGACCTCTACCCATCTTCCTCAGTGTCAATCAATCCAGAACCTGCAGCCAAAACGAATAGGAGCCAGACACTGTAGTAAAAACCATACGAATGCCCATATTATTGCCTACCTTCTCCACCAATGGGAGACGGTTCAATAGTTGGTCCCCATCAGGGAGGTTCTACCAGGGAGAACTTTCCTCTCCACAAGAGACAACTGCATTTTTTTCCCCTTTCAATTCATGGAGGAAATTCTTAGATTTGCACAAGTAGACCCAAATTCCACCAAAGATGATTCTAGCACGTCAGTATCACAAATGATCTTAGCCTACGATACTTTGCTGATGGACTCCGATAAAAACAGATTTAGAGAAATATGACTGGACTGGTGCCCTCGTGTAACCTGTGTACTCACTGCAACGTCTCAATGCAACAGACAGAAATTCATAAATAATACACAGCTGCTCTCACACCCAGTGGGATCGTGACTCAATCATTTTCCGAATGATGCGCCAAACAAAAACATTTCTTCATTTTTCTACCATTTCGCACTATGCAGGAAACACTGACCAGAGAAAGACGTTTCCTTTGAGCCAAAACCAAATGACCTTACTGTATTCAGGAGAAGGAGATCAATGGTTGAATGTTGTAGTTGCACAATGTAGTTGTTCTAATGCACGATTAATAGAATGCATTTCCCTTGTGATAAAGGTTAGACTGGAGAACACTTGTACTTGAGTAGATTTTTGAAGATGTCGTACTTAACCGAGTACTTTTTTAAACAGTACTTTTACATTTACTCAAGTATATTTGCAATCTAAAAAAATACTTACTACTCTGTTATATCTAAAAAATATACCAGTGTTACATAGTCTGAAAGAACAATGTTTTCCCTCAATTTTAGTTAGTTTTGTTGTTTGTATCTACTCTGTCCATATCTGACTCAGAAGCATGCAACCTGCTGCGATACAGAGCTATCCAATGAGTTACAGACTAATCTTGGTGCACATATGGTTCAAATAGAAACCGAACAAGATGGTAATAGGGATAGCAATTAGCTATCTCAAAATATACATATCTACATACTATATATCTGCATTGCCAACTACATAGAGAAGCCTACATAGACTAGCCTACCTTTGCAACTATTTGAACTAATTTTGTGTTACCAGTTATGGAAATCGAAGATAATGGGGGAGATCATCCCTGGCCTCAGATCAGTAACGTTAGGCAAAATAATAGCTATTGTATGAAATGTCTGCTTTGCCTTCCAAAAGATGTACACATTTTAGTGTATATGAAGTTGGTTGTGTCCCCAACAATGCTTCAGGTGCCAACAGGTTACCAGCTCTTGCCAGCAAGAGACACTCCTATCCCTTAAACAGGGCTTTCTATCTTTCTCTCTCTCTCTCTCTCTCTCTCTCTCTCTCTCTCTCTCTCTCTCTCTCTCTCTCTCTCTCTCTCTCTCTCTCTCCTCTCTTTCTAATCTCTCTCTCTCTCTCTCTCTCTCTCTCTCGAGTGAGTAATGTCACACACACTACTGATTGAAATTCACCACACACTTCCTTTGTGTACTTTATCTAGATTATTCTGAGAGACGTGTCCGATATCTCTCTTGCAACAGCATGTGCACATGTGCATCAAAAAAAAGAGACATTTTGCACTTCTTACTCAAATTCATACTTCCATAAATTCAGTACATGAACGTGCACTTAATTAGCCACCGATATAGTCATAATAAACATACTTTTCAGTGCCTCTAAATACTGTGGGACTAAATACTGCCTCTGAAGGGGGTGCTAAGCAATTGGGTGCATATGAGAATTAAGCAATATGCCAGCAGTCTTATTGACTCAATCAACTCAGATACACATGTGAGGGTCTGAAGGAAGCAGTGACAGGAGGAATTGGTCAAAGGGCTTTAAATAACTTGTTCTGAACACACAGTATAGTTTTATACTTCAAATAATGTTCACATTCCTGTACTACACTAAATGCTTACATTGGGAGGCCAACATCTTCCAGCATTAGTCTGAAATGAGAATACTCAAATTTCAAATCGGCTAACTTTTTTTCAAAATACAAAATTGCATGCTGAAGAACAACCACCCACAGCACGTTGAAAGACGATGCAGACGACGTGAGAAAGTTATTGGTTTTTATTATTTGGACAAGGTTCATCTCTATCACTGTGGAGTCTGTAGTGCACTCTAGTCAAATCAGACTTAAATATTTATTGTATTTCATTTATTGTGTAAAAACACATACTGGTGTGTTAAACTATTATGGCATCCATGTTCAGTAGAGAGAAATCTACTCTAAAAAATCTAGCGATCCTCAACAGGCATAAAAAAAAGGAATGCATCATTACAATTTGAGGTTTCCGGGGTGTATTCCATAGAGCCCTTCAAATAGGGGTTGAGTGAATCCAGATGTGATACATATACGGTAAATTATATTTACAGTAAATGTTATAGCATAAAAATCAACACACCACATTTGCATACAAACTGATACATATAAAATCTTCTTTCTGGCTTTTACAGAATGGTATATCAGTGCAATTAATCTTAGTTGACTGAACCGGATGTCGGACTATCTGAATAATGCCAATACACAAATAATCACGAATCAAAATGTTACCTTTACCAATGGAAGTTTAACATTTAAACATTGAAACTCCACTGTAAATTCACACTTTCAATTTCACACTTTTGGATCTTTTCAAAAAACATCAGTGAAAACCAACTCAGGGATTTTGGCAAAGTCCCTTTCTTCAGTTTCTGACCAAGTTTGTTGACGAGACTCGGCTCTTGGTTCAGTGATTGAAGGATGCTGACGAACGTCATTCTCCTGTTTTGTACACGTGTCAGTGGGCAGAGCTGATGAAACAGTTATCTGTGTGGGAGACGCAGGTTTCCACGGCAGCCAGAGATATTGATCTTTTCCAGCAGATCACATTTACCCTTTATCACATATACATACCAGATATTTTCAATAAATACACACTGGATGTGACAATCTTTAAAAAGTACCAACATATTATAATCTAATCCATATTTCGAGATTTAAAAAAGAATGTTCATAAATGTATCTAAAAGTTTGTGAAACTCTGAAGGGAAATGCAGTAGGGTAGAAATAAAAAATGACATGAACATGGCTTCAAAACAAAAATTTTGCCAAAAATAATTAATTTCCAATCACCATAAAATACTGCATTGTGTGATCACACTAGACTTAGACACTAGTGCTGGTCTTTGTGTTGGTCCATGAGTACTAAATGTATATCTACCCCACTGTTCATTAATACAGGTAGAAGTTATGATTAATAATAATGCCTTGCATTTATTTAGCACCTTTTCTCACCAACCGGTGACTCAAAGCGCTTTACAATGACGAGGGGGAAACTCGCCTCTATTCACAGACATTAGTTGTAACATTACTTGCAATAGCAAAAACCATTACTATACACCTTGCTTGCAGCAAAAAAAACGTTAAGCCGTTAACATTAAATAGACAGTATCAAGTCGGGCTTGTTTAAAATATGACACCGCTTTTTTCAACAAAATGCTGGAAACACGGGCTCTTAGCAGCGGTCTTTCACACAAGTAATTCCTCTACCTTCACCGCTGTCCTAATGGAAACATAGCTCTTATATGGCCTGCAACAGTATCCTGTAGTGTTGACAGATTGGCTGCTAAGGTTAATAAGGGCTTTGCACTTCTCCAAAAGGCTAATTAGATATTAATCCAGAAGGTGAGGCCAGCAAGGATAACAATCGGTAGGATGGAGCTCCTCTAATTATTTCTCCGGTGAAGCTTTGGAACCATTACAATTCCCCAATACCCCTGAGTCCGACTCAGACCAGTGCAAAGATCCTCATTCGTCTCTGTCCATACTAACAGCTTATGTTTAACATCTCCCTGTATCACTTGAATGGAATTTGCAAATCTCTATCCACTATTCTTATCATTTCTGAAAGGGATGTAAAAATAACAAATGGAAGCTTTTCCTGTCACTTTAATTATTTACAGTCAAATTTCTGAAAAATCTACAATATACTTTTGCAAGTATAGCTATATATTTACTTTTGTCATTACAGATGTTGAACAAATGTAACTGCCTGTGCCTATCATACAATACAATTAACAAGATACATTAAATTCAGGGTTTCCAAACAATAGGACTACACTGCATGAATTCTTTTTTGGTTTATTTTCAATTATATTCAATTCTTAATTCATTAAGATTGTAAATTCAGAGAATGAAACATTCCAAGAACTTACAATAAAACATTTTAATATTTTCATACACAGCTTTTTGTAATTAAATGTTAGGTTTGAGAATGCAAATGAGCTTAATCTAAAGTAATATTCTATTGCTATTACCAAGAAACACATAATGAGAAATACACACAACAAAGTAAAAGCTAGGTCATTTCTGACTAAAATTAGTAATAAACTTTCAATCATATGGTCCTGTAGGAATATGAATTGCTTTGCCAAGTGGAGTTAAACATAACTTTGAGAAAGTTCAAAGCTAAAGGCATTTTAAATGTGTCAAATGGTGCTTAACAAAAAACATCAAACCTGTGGCTCTCCAGGACTCATGTACTAGCAGCTACAGAAATACTCTGTAGATTTGGAATTGAACACATTTAACATCTACTTCCAAAAAAAAAACATTTTAAAAAGATCATGGTGAAGAAGAGGCCTGAGTCTTGTACATTAAATTCCATTTTGGCTCATCATTGTTACACACTTTGCACCACAAAACATATTAATGCTTCTTGTTGTTGTGTTGTACTGATACAGCAAATAAATTCATATTCACAAGTGTGTACAGTTTTATAGCTTATGAATTAACCAGTTTTGTGTCTGATTCATAAGTAACAGCAGAAGTGAGGTTTTACTCAGATTTATCCTCTGTGTTCTTGGACGCATCAAAGCGCCACAAGATTCCCTGGGGGGATTTCCATAATAGCTATTCTATTAAGTAATAGCACAATAATCTTACAACAATGTCAGGTTGTGATTTTTAGACTGCTGTTCAAACTGGTAAACCCCTTTGTGCAGATGCCACATTTGGTCAATTCTCACCTATTTAGGGGGTGTTCTACTTAAGGCGTTATAACACAATGTGTGAGCATCACAGAAACTTGCTAAATGGCATAAATGAAACAAGACAGTTGTACCATTTACAACTTTGATTAGTTTATTTTCATAATTTAGGTCAAAATAAAGTGCCATAAATGCAAAGAAACTTTGGAAAAATTGAAAAAAAAAGTTTCTCTTTAGTTTGCAATGAAATACTGTGAGCTACATATGTAAAACAGGTAAACCTATACATTTCCTGGATCATAACCTCCGTGTCTACAAGTGGGCAAACTCTCAGGGTGATATGCAGAACTACTAAAGATCTATGATGCAAGATAAAAAATGTTCCCATTCATAATGACTCCAAGGACAATTTTACATTAATCTAGGACATATCAGCGCACAGTAAATTTTAATGATTATTTTCCATTCCAAGTATAGCCCAGGAAGAGACTAATAGACCATAGTCTATATTATGTAACCTACGATAAGATTACAATAAAATAATATTTCACCATCAGGAAAATTCTGCTAAATGTTCTAGCTTCAATGAAAATTGATACATCAAACAGAAAATATGACGGGGCCACCAATGAACACTAACCACATATTACAAGCAATCTTACTTACATATCGAGGAGGGAAAAATGCATTTTGTAGGCATAGCCTATTCTATGATAGAATCAATACTTCCTCTGACCCATTCCCAAAATCCATGTAAACAAGGTGGGGATTACTCTAGCTATGCTGTTGAGTTGGCCAAATTAGTAAAAGCTTGCGATAAAAGCATGAAAAAACAATTATGCCTCAGCGAGCTAATGAGTTTTCTGCAGCTGTTTGCATAATACTAAACTGATAAAACTAAAAATGCTGTTACGCTGGGGGGTAATTTTTTGTTCAAAGCATCCAATAAGAAATTGCAAACACCGTTGAGAAGGATATACTATCTTCTATTGGATAAAACGGTTCTCAATCAAACCGGAACGACATGAAATACTTCACAGCTGCAGGTACAGCATACTGGGTTCTGCACGCAGACATTTCAGATAGTGTAATAGCGTTATAAAGTGGTGTGTATTTCTCAAACGGATTGGCCAAGACAATAAATGACCACTGAATTTTGAAAGGAACATCTCTATGCATAAAACCATTTCACTTGTTTATTTTACAATTGAGTGAGCAGGGCTTTTCATGGCTGTTTTGTCATACTGTATGTTCAGGCTATTGTCGGGTTTATCTTCTTGCTATGACGGAATACAAATTTTTGGTGGTGAAAAAATTATGTTATGAACTCACAGATAGATGCTATTGTGCACTGTGTCACGCATGGGTAGGTACACTTGCAGGTGAGACTGGGTGGGGGGTTACTTGTTAAATGGACTAGCTGCGTGACACAAATAGTCACAAACAGTGATAAAGCTAAAGCATGGAGCTTGTTGTTTCCACTCATTGTTTTTTTTCCAGAGAAATTAATATCTGAGTTGAGCAAAATCTTGGCGCCAGCACCATGGCCACTAGGGGTTCTGCGCAAAGGGGTTAAGTGGTATACAGTATCCAGTGCATACAGTATCCATTTCATCACATGACGGTATAATGGTCTTGTTGAAAAGCCCATCTTTCATTTGAAAAACATTTCCACCTTCACTGTCTGTACACTTTACAGCACGGGTGAGAAACTCCAGTCCTGGATAGTTGCAGTGTCTGCAGGTTTTTGTTTGTTGTGGTTCAGCATTTAAGTGTTTAAGTTACAGATTGGCTAAAGAATACATTGCTTCCAAAGCCTTAACTGGGTACTGATTGAAAGGGAAATCCTAAAGACACCGTGCCCCTCCAGGACTGGAGTTTGACACACCTGCCTTATAGTATGTACTCACAGCTCCTTTTGAAATGGTAACAGATCCTTGAAAACTGGAGCAACCTCCAGGACAGAAATAGACCTAAACACCATGAAAACTACGCTGGAAGAAAATAAATTGGTTGGAACGTTTCTTAGAAAGAAGCAATGACATCCACTTATCAAAATTAATTCACTCCTGAAGCAGAGGGAAACCATTTAGGCTGCAAATTGTAACTACGATCAGACAGTTCTGTCGCCATGGATTCCAACCCCCTTGCTGAAGTTGTTTTATTTGCAGCCTTCTCTAATCGCAGGCCCCCAGGAAAAACCCTGGCCCAGCAGACTATGTTTGCAGCCCACTGCATCTGCACACGGATAGAATGTGACTGGATCAAGTGAGCAGGCAAGGGACTAAGGAGCCAATAAACCAGGCCACACCATTTTGGTTGGTTGTGTACACGCCAGGCATGGGCTACATGTCAATACATTTTGACAGATGTGGACAGGGACAAAATAATGTCTGACAGAAAAAAAGATAAAAATATTAAGGCATTTAAAATTTCTCCCAGCAGGTAGGTGGAATAATATTTTTCGAACGAATATGAAAACTGTAAATAGTGCCCCTCTGGGGAGTCTTATTTGCTAACAATATTCAGCAAATCATCTGTTGTGCTTTTAAGTCCATAATTAATCGCATAAAACATTTTCACTGGTAATGACATTATGGGAGGAAGGATTTGGGCTTACACTAGAGTATACACAAAATAGACTGCTATTTAGATAATTACCCCTTTAGTGTATTGGCCTGCAAGCCCCCCTACACACACACACACAAACACACATAAACACACATACACTTGAGGCAAAGCAGAGTAAATACTCAATTGTTTTGCTTATCCTGCTATTTCCTGAAACCTGTTTGTTTTCATATTCCATACAAAAATGCACGTACACACACACACACACATACACACATACACACTTACATACATGCATATTGGTACTAGCCAAAGGCTTGGCATTCACTAGGCATGACCAGCAGTGTACTATTATGGTTAGTTAACTATTAAAGGTAGCTCAAATGTTCCAGGTATGGACGCACCGGTACCTTTTTTTTCAGACTGAGTACGAGCACCGAGTACTCAGGTTTTGGTACTCGCTGATACAGAGTACTGATACAAGTACTTTTAATAACACAGCATCTTTCTGTTACCATAAAAGTGAGACCACTGGTTTTGAGACATAAATGTGAGACCCAGGATTGTTCATTATTTTTCATAGATTTTTGTGTTCACTCCTTTATCAAAAAGAAGACAAAACTGTCAGTGAGTTCCATCAACATGGGACTTCTGATGAGTTTCAGTAAAACAGTATTTCAGTCCCAATTTCACAGATGGTGCATGAAACAAACTCAGTAACAAATAGTTAGTCTCACAACCCAAATACCCAATGTAATTTTGGGCTATGCAACGTTAGCTAGACTAGCTATATTGACTTCTGCAGCATTAGGCCAGTGAACTAAATAATGATCATCGATTTTAATTTACAGAACGAAATTACAAAAATAGCTGAAGAGTTAGAAGTCTCATTGTGAATTTTGTTCATAAATGTAAATTACAGTAAGATATAATCAACTAGCTCCTCAACTCGAGAGATTGTCAGTCACCTCGCAAACCAAATGCTCCCACCTCAGGAAAAGATGTGCTTGTTTTAAGACACAGGGAGAACGGTGTGTGACGTTCATTCGGTCCATCAAGTGCAAAGACGACGCATAAGTCCTGTGCTTTTATCCTCTTCCTTTTTTTTTTAAAGTACTTCCAAACCGCAAACTTTTTTTCCTCTCTCTCTTTTATTTTTTGGCTTCAACTCAATGCCAAGTGGATGGCATTGTCGATATCGGTCTGGGTATCGGAGCATTTTTATGAGTAGAGCACATGAGCACAGTACCGGTGCATCCCTGGTTGCAGGTTTCAGTCCTAACAGGAGCACTGTCATTGTTCCTTAAACTGAATTTCTTTGCTAAAATAGCTAGCTGTTAAAATTGAATGCATGTAAAACATAATTTTTTTTTAAAACACAGACTCTGGGCTGTGTCTACAAATGGATGTAAATGCTTGGCATGTGTTTAAGTGAAATTATTTTTTTTAAACTGTGATAACCCATCGGCTGTGCATGAAAGGGTTAAGCGGAACAATCTGTCAGCACTAGAAGTTAAATGGTGACATCATAATTCTGCCTGAGCTCTTCTAGCTTAACGAGCCGTCCATGCTATGGAAATGTCTGTCAAATTTGAGATACAGGATGGAAGCAGAGACAACCCCAAGAGTTGTTTAAGTGGTTAGATATGACATGTTAACATCCGTTTAACATTTACACCAGCAAGTATTCTGAAATACTGCCTTTTCAAGTGTCAGATGTTGTGTTGTGTTAAACCTTAACCTTATCCTTTATGATAATGTAGACTTTGCATTGGATAAAATCAAGTACACAAATTTTGCACATAGTAAAATGAGAATTTCTAAGGGTTTTTGTAAGTTACACGCTTTTAAATTGTGATATTTCCCTTTTGGAAGGTATTTTATTTGCTAGGAAAACAGAGCTTAGCTACTGTCATCAAAAGTGCAGCCAGACTTTTATTTTTTACATTACAGTCCAATTTACAGAATTAATATAACTTCCCGCACGAGCACAAGCATTTATAATTCAATGGCCAACACAAGGCGGGACCAAAAAGGTTGTAAATCATCCCGTTTATGCTTGCACAATTATCACCTTCTTTTACACCACTTTTTGTTTGCACCTCTTCGTCAGACACCTGCGCGGATGCCTTGATAATTACCTGACTGGTGTGATAAGGGAGTTCAAGGTTTATTTAACGCTACAGGCTAGGCTTATGGCCCTCTCTCATTAGAGTTCTTTGTTCCGATTAGCTCATGGGGTTTCTGGCCACCCGGAGCTAACACAAAACGTTGATTCCCTCTGACTGAAGATTACTTCATTAAGGCTGTCAGAAATCCACGTACGTACAATCCATTTCTGGTTCAAGCTGGATTCTTCACTGTTGTGTAAAGGTGTGAAGAAATTAGCAAAAAATTTGCGCAAAAAAAAACCCAAAGTTGTTTTTTTGTGAATTTGCATTTTTGTTCTGACTGAACACATACACCAATAAACAACCCCAAACTTTTTTCATGTTATTTAATATTCAGATGCACAAGTCTGAGGAACAGAAACTTAGTTCACCAACCGAAGTGAAGAATTGACATTAGCACCATTTACCTGCACATTGACATTTCATCTTTTGTTGGAAATGAAGGCTTGGTTTGGTGAAACTTGCAGTGTTGCAGACACCTGCTATGCGGCTAAACAGACAGAACAGTCCATCAAGGTCAAGCCCAGTGGTGGAAAGTCCAGGGGTTAGAAAGTAAAAGTCCTGTTTTTCTTCCACCCATGAACTCAACCAGCTGAATACACTAATTAGTTTTACCTCCTGTCTGAATAATTTTAATTGGCAAATCCAGATGATTGGAACAAAATACTGGGGAGGACTTCTACTGTCTGAACCTGGATTTTACACCCCCCCCCCCCCCCCCCCCCCCCCGGCGACCAGACCCACGGAGCCTAATCCGGCCTTTATTCTCGCCCTCTCCTTCAATCGCACTTTCAATTTCACTTGCCACTTCCTTTGTGTCCTCTTCATTTGATCTAGGTTTAAAATGCAAAATCTATTCAAAGGCATTCAGTTTGGTTTCATGCTGTCGCCGCCAACCCCTATTCATGCGCCAGATTTAGCACTGCTGAGCACTCAATTTTGGGCAAAGAGATATGTAAAATGCATCCTTCGCAGGGATTCTTCCTTTATGATAATGTAGACTTTCAAGTGTAAACAGGGATGTTTTGCAGGTTTATTAGTGTAGCACAAGTTGGCAGAGATCTCCCAGAATCCTTCAGCCTAAGAAACAACCCCCCGTTTTGTTGTGCCAGATTCTAATTGAAATGGGAGTGAGTCTGCGGGCTAGTGAATTCATTAAAAGGCCAAAGCGTTGAGTGTGGGTGAAGCTTCAGAGCACTATGACAAAAAAAAAGGAAGCGGTGGAAAGAGGTGAAGACGTGCCCACTTTGGGCTTTGCCGTAGAATAGTTTCCCCTTCATTTTCACACTTAATTTTGTTTATCCGTTTGACATAGAACAGTTGGGGGGAAAACTGAATAAAAAAACAGTTTTTTTGTTCCTGGTTAAATCTCCTCATTACACATGCCAGAGATTTCAATGTTTTTCTGGAAAGTCAATAAGTATTTGAAAATAAAACCCAGGGAAAGAGTTTGGTTGGATGGTGTCACCCTCGTTTAGGGAGGGAGCTAATGAAAGGTGTCTTAAGGGGCTGTTATGCCGTCATTTGTCATTAATTTGCAACATGTTGTCATTAGGACGTGTGACTTACCGACCATCTATCAAATCCATACCTATTGTACCACAGAATTGTTGATTAGATTGACACCACAGACACACCATGGTCACACACACAGGACGCAAAAGACAAATCAAAATTCCAGTGTTGTTAAGACCCTCACTTAAAGGCATACGGAACTTTGTTTGAATATAATGTTGTATAGCAACCTGGCACCGATATTAGTCATAATATTCAAGCTCACCTTCATGAGTTGCGCCAGTGGTCAGAAACTGACCAACGAACAATGACGTTTTTTTCTCTCTCCATTCACTTCCATTGCATGGCAAAAAAGGTGTCAAAAGCACACTTTTAGCACATAAACAAATTATGCGGATTATGCCGATATAGAAAAACACGACATCCGGAACCAGGTGTTTGAAAAGATGAAAAGCTCCATTCACAATATTTTACACTTTTTCCAAACAAAGGTTTGGAAGAAGATCCGGTCGTGAGCTTATTAACTTCCTTGGGGGGCGTCCCAAAATTCTTCACTCCCCACCTCCTTTCCTCCTACCTGGAAGTATGTGGAGAAACGGAGGGGAGGAGGGGAGTGGAGGAAAGGAAGAGAACGAGGAGCAGTGAAGAAAATTGAGACAGCTAATCCGCTTCTTCGTCAACAAAATCGGCGTTGACTATTGATGAATTGATGATTGCCCTATCATAATTTTGACTGACGCCGAGCCCACAATGAGTCCCAGTGCCAATCACAGATCTTATGCACGGCCAGCCCATTTAAAGCTGCAAAATATATTTTAAGTTTCAAATAAAAGTAGCCTAGTTGCATGTACAGTAGCTATGAACATGTAGCCTACCTGACATTGCAGTTCGCGTCGAGACAGTAATTAATATGTAATCAGTAACAACAGTCATTTCAATCATTGGTATCTGGCAATTTTCGGGTCTGGTTATTCTCGTTCTTCTGGTGTCTGCCGCGCAGCATTGTGGGATATGAGTTAATTTCCTCTACCATATACTGTTCATTAACAGATGTTTCCCCACAATTTTCCGTACAAGTGTATGGAAGTGTCATTTCTCCCATTCTGATGCTGCATTTTGGTAGCACCTTAATTTGGCTGGTTGAGATAGACTTCTAATCCATATGCAAATGTCTTCAAATGCATAAAAAACAGTTGTTTGCTTAAATCAGTCTGTCTTTGGACACCATAGTGAAAACATTGAAGCATAGCCATATAGTAGGGCCTGATTAGAACTAGGTGTGCCTAGTCGGGCATTCACAATTAGGTATGGTGGTTCAGCTGAGATAAATAGGTGGGCCAGGATACTATTTCGGATCAGTTCAATGCACCCATACCTACGCCAGTGCATTGAAGTGATGTTTGAAGATGATAAAGTAGACATGTGGCTGGATTGAACAGTGAAAAGGCTGGACGACAAGCAGAAACGAAAAATTCCTGTCCCTCCACCAGGAATATCATCAATCGGGTGACAAATCTAAAAAAAAGTTAGACACCGTCTGTGAGAAGGGGTATTCAATTAGACCCTGTTATTTTCTTTTCCAAACAAATATCAAAAATGTCAGCCCAGATTCCGCAGCATTATTAAACAATCCCTTCGTGAAGAGCAAGCCAAATATAAAACAAGGAAGATGCCTGTACTCGGCAGACACCGCGTATCCAACAACACGGCAGTGTCTATATGCCAGCATTAATGGCTCTAATCTAATTACATGTACCATAGGTTAGACTCAAATAGAATTACTGGCTTTTCATTTGTGTACGCAAGATCGAGCACTGGAAAAAAAAACAAGCCACTAAGCCCTCACATCTCCTCATAATTTTCTGACAAAGTATAGATTCTCTGAATATGAGAGCACAATAAAAGCAATTAACAACAACACACAGCGCAATTGCTTGCGCTGTCATGATAACAATAAGGTAGAGCCGTAGGGATATGCAAACACTGGACTAACGTTGCCTCTATTTAAAGATAAGGCAAAGTGTTTTTTTCAAATATAAAAATATGTAGGTGTAACTGGTTTAAATATGTTTGCAATAATTAACACAAGTTGTACTTGATTCAAAGGTTTCCTAGGTACAGTCTTGATTTGAATAATATTATATATTTATAAAAGTATAACTTTACAACTTGTGTGTAATCATTTTTAAAATTAACTCTTTCACATGCGTGTTTTCAAATTTGAGTACGGCCATGTTTTTTCAGTCTTTCACTTTCAACAGTAATTGATGAGCTGTATGTGTCATCTGATATTTATTCTAAAGATTTGATTGTAAATTGAGATGATTGGTCGGGATGATTAAACTTTTTGAAGTGTATTATATAATGTCCAATTTGCACATATTTTGGCGGATGGAAACTCATAATAATCATAAACTCTTGATAATCATGAATCAGTTCCTGTGAATCATATACGTGTAATGAAGATCAATCATCGATTATAATCATAGGTCATTAAAGTGTCTAATTCTTGGCAAATGTGTTGTACCCGGAATTTATTGTACATGTTGTAATACAAAATTTTCACAAAATGGCAAACGTCCACAGGTACATGCTGCGGTTTTCACTGACGTATACGTACAGATGTACTCAATTCTGAGAGCATCTCATTTCATCAGAAATTTTAATCCTGATTAGATCAGCGCCAACAGTTTGACACAGATCAAAAACAAGTGCTTGTGTTTTTGATCTGTGTGGAAACCCGCCTGCTTGTTTCAGCATCTTCCCAGGTTTTCAATGAGCGTTTGGTTTCCTGCTGAATTTGGATTAGCGACTGCATTAACGGAAGGGTGAGTAATATACACAAAGGACAGACTGTAAAAAATATAGCTATACAATACATACCTATTTCAATTTTTACTTTATATTTCCTAGACATCAATTCACATCTTCACAGAATCTTGTTAAGTTAAAGTGTTAGTTTGCTATGTGAATTGTGTTCTGCAATACACGAGGGGGAAAAAACCAAAACACCACTATTGGCATTTTTTATTTATTTTTGCCAAATTTGGAGTTTGGTCAACAACCAGTTCACGGCAAAACTATAGTGATAACTAACTGAAGCAATTTAAATTAGTAGGGGTGTTCAATTGAAGGGCCGCAGTGTCTGCATGTATTTATTTATCCTCTCAATTGGCAGCCACTTAAGGTCTTGATAACAAAGTGTTTGGACTCTTTAGCCAATCAATGACTTAAATTAATCGCTGGTGCAGAAACACATTGAAAACCAGCTGACACTACAGTCCTCCAGGACTGGATCCTGGCTCCCGTGATCTAGAGTGTCTAGGATACCATAGCCATTACACAGATTACTAGCCAGCGCTTTTGACACATTTTATATATTTGAAACAATCTTGTAAAACAGCTGCACCTGCAATCAACCTGTGATAGTGTCTGCGACAAGTCTTCTGTATGCAGACAAACATTTTGCTTTGAGGCCAGGTATTTTTCTCTGCAGAGAATGTATTGGGCTCTATGACATTTTGTGTGCTTAAATCCCACCAAAACCTATGCTTTAAGTGATACTTGTATGGCCATCAAGTCTCTGAAAGGTCAGCGGCTCTGTGGCAGCACTGATCCGCTTAGAGAGGTGGGCCGAACGACCAAGCTAAAGACTTCCCTGTCGGCCTCTCTCTGCTCACCATTCATATACTGCCAATTCAGATGGCCATCTCAAATTCCAACCGTGCTCTCTGCGGGGAAGCAGAATATATCATAAACAATTAAAGGGATTAGCGACTGCCTGTTTATCTTTCTCTCGACTCGTAAATTCCGTGGACTGCTGTTCAAACACCCACCAGCTTTTGAAGAAAAAGGATGAAAGTTGCTCGGTATTAAATGTGAAGAAATTAAAAGTTAAGTCGAGTCTCTTCAACCCATCACACACGTGCACACACAAATACACACACACTCGTGCAAACGCAGACACACACATTCAGAAATACACTTTTGAATGATAAATGAAACAAATTCTAAAATAAATGAACAGTAACTGTTAGAGCATACTCCATAGGTAAATATTAAAACATAGCACTTTGCAGAAAAACAAAATGGGAGTAACACCACCGCATGGTGACTCCAATTGCCAAGCCATTGTATTTACATTTGCCCCAGAGACAATTGGCATGTTGAGTTGTTCTTAAAGGGGAAAAACAACATAAACTTTATTTAACAGATCAAGGCGCAACTGATTGAGTCTCTCTTTGTGGCTGGCCAAATCAATCGGTGAACGGAAATATCGACATCTAAAGTTACAAATTTGGTAGAGGTATATGTAAAAACCTCTCCCGCTCCTCATGTTTGAAAAACTATAGTGGGCTCGAATGTTTTGGAATTTGGAGACACCTCCCATGCTATGTAAAGGAGGCGTGACCGAACTCACAGAGAGGGAGAGGCTGTGTCTGAACGAGAGCCCTATCTAGCTGCGTCTTGTCAAGTCAAACTTTATTTGTATAGCACATTTCATACACATCGCATCACAATGTGCTTTACATAGCAAAAGGGTAAAAACAAAGAATAGATAAAATAGGTAGACAAACACATAAAATAATAAAAAACTGAGGGCACATATATCTCAGACTATCAAAAGTGCATGGCGTAAAGTCCATTTAGGGCGTGTCCAAGTTCACTTTTGCTATTTTAATGGCGTGTTTTTTGGGCGCTAAGCACGGCGCACGGTGCAAATGGGCTGAACCTAGTCGCTTCATTAATTATAGTTGTGTCTTGGGTGTGACATGCAATAAACCAATCAAAATGTCATATCCCATTCCCTTTAAAAGCCTGCTTTTCCACCTTGGCGGATTGCTTGATGGCGAAACAGACATGCTCGTGCGTGTTTAGTGTGATCAAGGAATAGGCTAAATGGAGTATGATCAATATTATTCGGACTAACCATTAGCCTATTAATTCCCGACAGGGCTGTTATTTTACAAAATATATGCGGTTAAATTTTGTTAAAAGGAGCTGCAACAGCTGAGAATAAGCTATCAATGGCTTCAGTCTCACCTTAGAAAACGCCAAATTAGCCTGCTTGTTCAGCGAATTTCGTTTGCTTATGCAATGAAAGTGTCAAACATCAATTCCATGAGGCTGTTCTCATGGAGTTCTCGAATTTCAAGCTTCATCCAAAGTTCATTAGGCTACCTGCATAGTAATATTGATTAATAACATAAATACTGTTATTTTGCCTTAATGATGACAATAAATACAATAAAGCTGTCAGGTTGGCAACCCATATGTTCACGCATATTTCCCCTTGTTTAATAATGTCCTGTTTATGGAAATGTGACCAACCTGTTTTACTCGTAGCGTAATGCTTTAAAAACAATCAACTTTCCCAGGAAGACCGTGAAATGTGTGACTTACAGCAGGGGAAACAGAGAACATGCAGCGCACATGCAGAGAATGGCATTAAAATTAATTGTGAATTAATTGTGTAACGTGCTGCAAATTTGTTTTCGTTTATAATTAGACGCTTAGTTCTCTTTAAAATCGTTTTGTTCAGTTATGGAATAACAGGTGAAATCAGCTGGGTTTTAATAAGCTGAGAGTATGGAAACCTGGTCACTGTAATTTAAAAAATATGAAGGACGAAGAATAGCTAAGGTTACAATTTAGTTAACATGGTGACATTTATCTCTGTTTTTTAACCATAGGCTATCGAAAAAACCTTATGCACAGCCTCCAGAATCCACTGTAGCCTAGGCTATTTGAAAAACAATAAATGCAATATTCACTGGACAAGGTTTTGAACTTTTTTCAGTCACAAACCATTCTATTTACTTACAGGCTGTATTCCTAAATAAACAGAGCTGTATTGTAATGACATCTGAAGCACATTTTCAGAACTCAAATGTCTGTCTATTGTCGTGCGCGAGTTTTCCATTGAATGACAATTCACGCATTAGGTGTAAATGACAATTTGCGCATTAGGCTTGATATAGGTGTTATCAGCTCCTTTTTAATGGATAGCCATTGTCCCGTACCATCGCACATCGCCTGGATGTTGATGGAGTGGGGAGAAAGCAATTCAATGTGGCATTCCCCTTCGCTGAGGGAAAGGTAGGCTATGGACCCTTTTATTATGATGCATTTTTTGATATAGCCTACACAATAATAATATTTCACATTGTAATCTTGATATTTTAGTCATGCTTGTGCGCGCCCCTGTGTGTAACAGACAGGAGGGTACGCGCGTTGTGCACACGCCTATGTAGACGCACTTATATGCGCCGTTAAAATAACATGTATATATGTAATAACTGCGAGATGACTTTAGACCAGGTTTGTGGTGGTTCTAGCGCAAGTGCTTTCTGCTCGCTCAAGATAGCAATACGCCAAAAATAATCCTGGCCACTCCTCATCTTACGACCAACACGCCTAGTTCACTTGCAACGGGTGCAAGAATACATGGTAGTTAAACGACGTAAGCGCTAGGCGTCATAATTAACCTAGCGCCGGGTGTAAGATAGCAAAGACACTTGCGTTTGGGTTAGCGCCACTTTGCGCCGGGTGTAAGATAGGGCCCGTAGACTTATAGACAGCAAGGAGGACATAAACTAATCATAGGCTATTGAAAAGAGAAATGTTTTCAGCCTAGTCTTAAAATAATTTAATGTTGGGGCATTTCTCAGGTCCTCAGGCAGGGCATTCCACTTGCTTGGTGCATACAAGCAGAAAGCTGCTTCTTCAGCTTTCAAATTTGTTTTAGGAATGGATAAGAAGCCGCTGCCTGAGGAGTTCTAGCTGGTTCGTAGCTGACAAGCATGTCTCTTAAGTACTGTGGTGCAAGGCCATTGAGAGATTTATATACCAGAAGCAGAATTTTGAAATCAATTCTCATGTCAATGGGGAGCCAATATAAAGATCGAAGAACTGGAGATATGTGGTCTGTCTTTTTAGTCCTTGTGAGAACTCTTGCAGCAGCATTTTGAATCAGCTGCATTGTGTCACCAATGGACACAAATAAAGTTCTATCTTGCAGATAGGTTGTAATCCAATTTAAAACAGGGCCAGATAGACCAACCAATTTTTCTAGTCTTTGTAGCGATATGTTATGGTCAACAGTGGCACTGAGGTCCAGGAGTACAAGAACACAGACTTTGTTTGAATCCATGTTAATTCTGAGATCATTAATGACTTTAATAAGTGCTGTTTCTGTGCTGTGGTGTGACCGGAAACCAGACTGAGAAATGTCAAAAAGACCATTTGATGTTAAATAGGTATTTAGCTGATGGTGTACAGTTTTCTCAAGTATTTTTGCTAAGGACCGGTAAGTTAGATATGGGCCTATAATTACTAATCACTGAGGGATCAAGATTAGTCTTCTTCAGTTCACAATTTTTAAGATCTCATCTGCAAGACAGCTGAAAACAGTTTTATAAGAAGTTAGTAGGAAGAGGGTCCAAACAGCAAGTGGAGGACTTTAGTTTGCCCACAGTGGTCTTCCAGTGTTTGGAGATCTATGGGGGTGAAAAAGTGCCATACCGCCTGTGTAGCCTACCGTGTACTAGCATACTGTAACTACTGCTTACTGTTTTGTCGCGTAAATTAACAGCATTTAAAAAAAAGTCTACTCAATGGCATACTCAATAGTAAGCAAGTGCACTGATTCGGACACGGCCAGAGAGGCGGGTGAACCTGTTGTTACAACTGTGAACAGTATTAGCTTGCGAGCTAGCTCAAAGAGTTCTTAGCTAAGTTACCATTACCAATTATTCCAGTACAATGGCTTTCAAGATTTTGTGGACCATGCACTCGATGACAACACCCTTCCGAGAAATGTTGCTTAATATCGGAGATGGAAGGCTACCGTTTTGCGCCCCAAATACACGGGCTAAGGAGATTAACCGAAGGGCGTGCTTGGCAGCAGCCAGAGCAGGTGCTACGTGGCAGCTGACCCAGGAGTGCCTCGGGGTAAGTTTAAACGATGACTGGTGGTGGACTGGGAGGAGAAAATGAGTAACGTGTAAGTGTCACAGACTTCTGGCTAGGCTAGTTTAATATGTTTTCACTATACCAAAAGTAGATACATGAAGGGCTGTGTTTTCCTGAATAAAGCTTAATGAATGGCTATATTTTACCCATTTTTCTCTGAATACTCCAGCTAATGTGGGTGACATTTTTTTCAGTAGAACTGTAGTGGTTAGCTTGCCAGCACACTATAGCCATTAGACATTATCTCAAAGAACGGCTTCCAGACAGGATTAGTAAGTAACGCCCAAGCCCCTCCGTTTGTATTCCGTAGGACCGGCAACCTGTGACAGGGTTGTCTGACACCCGCCCATAAACTGTAAGCCCCTGGCCGTTGTAGTCCACAGTTAAAACAGGTACCTGGAATATGCGCAGTAATTTGAGGTTATATCTCTGGTCTCACTACAGAGGGCTCATTTTAATCAGGAGGACAACTACTCTTCTACAAATCAAACATAATTTTTTGGTGGAATTCTCCTTTAAGTCTGAACAATACATTTAAAAAATAGTGATGACACTGATAATGACCCCGATGATGGTGTCCCCTGACAGACAAGACATCACTTGGTAGAGGATTGTTCTAAGACAATCCGCCCAGCCCTTGAACAGTATGGTAATGTCAGTGCATTCCTCACAAACCTTCTGCGTGCAAAATACAGTCACAAGGCCTGGATTCAATCCTTAAATTTGACTTGTATATAAATGCAAGTGAAACTTTTGACCTTCATAAAAAACATCGGTGAATCCCTTTGGTTATTTCTAAACTTACCAAAAAAAAAAACAATAAACCTATCCATGCATTTAACTGGGAGTCAATGTCAGGAACAAATGATGACCAGGCTAGAGTTGGGGAAGACCTGCAGGGCCTGACATAGTTTCAGTGTAAAGAATGTCTTCTGGTATTTCCACTCACGGCCAGTCGAAAATAAATAATCAAATAAATGAAACCACAGGTGAAATCGGTAATACGGTCATCCCCATTTCTGCAAACCTGCGGGTGCGACGTGACCGACGACACCCCCTGTGTCCGACACAAGAGACCCGCACTGGAGCGCTATAAATCGTCCGTGTGGACGTGTCTGTCACCCAGAGACGTTAACAGCGCCGGTTTCCTTTCTTCTTGCTTTTCACAGCTTGTGAAGCCATCACTGGGTTTACATAAGTCTTGTCAAGATTTACAAGGCTCAGACTTCAAAATAAAAACAACATTTCCGTTGTTTCTGAGCACTTTAGGAGGGGAGAGGATATTGGAAGTGCAGCAGACTGTGGTGGTTTAAGCTTGGTGAGCTCATGTTACTAAAAATAAATACTGCGGGTGTGTTAATGGAAATTAGGTATTTTAGTGATATCATGAGTACACTTTTTCCACAGACACAAGCCGTAATCCTAGAAATTCTTACCAAGAGGAATTGCAAAAGGAACAGGGAAATGTTGTTTTAAATACAGTAAGATGAATTTCAAGACAATTACAAGGGTAAAAACATATTAATATAAAATGTGAGAATTGCAATAACCATTAGATTTTCTAACATATGTACTGTATACAAATTTTTCCCAGACATGTCCCTGCACACATATGCATATTCACACATGAATCCATAAACTATACACAGTCAAATGCCTCAGTGTTATATTAACTCTTATAGAGTACACATGGTCCCTGTTGGACTCATATAAACTCTGTTAGAGTTGAACTAACACTGGAAATATTAACTGTACTTGATTGTTAATGCCGTGAATGAACAAAAGGTTTGAATGAACAAAAGCCGTTATGGAAATGTAATATACTGCAGTATATTTTAAATATATTGTGAAGATAGTTTTGATATATTTACAATATATTGCAGTGTATTTTTTTCCATAAGGGAGAGCTGTAGTCGAATTTTGTCATCTGAGCACGACTTTGTTGTCAAAGCGAATGCCGTATTTTGGTTTGGCGGGGGGGGAGGCCCGCAAGGCGAAATCATCAAGCGCCGTCTGCCCACGGGTGTGCAATGAGTTTGGTTCCTGGGCTTTCCCATGACACTCAGAGGTTAATTTGTAGTGGCTCGCTGTTTACAGATTGATGGCGTGCCGGGGGAATTTGCATTCGCCGCGCTTTTTTATTGACTCGGGCGTGATTGATGTTCCCGCCCAGTCAAAACAAAACGGCAGGTCAAACGCGGTAAATGTAGCGCGCGCAGACCGCGGGTCCCGGAACTACAAGAGAACGATCGCGACGATTCGCTGAAATTATACTTTTTTTTGCTGATACGTTTATCACAGTGTCGGGACCACCTCGGTCCTTTTATGTTCAAAATAGCATCCTGTGGTTCCATCCATTCTGAACAGAAAACGCTCAAATATTTGAATCCTATCACAGTCTAATTCTACATCGATGAAAGAGAATGATTACACAGTCTTCATTATACTACCACCAATAATTTGTATACCCTTATGTGTCTTATATTGCAATAAAAACAGTTGAAGACACTGTGCAACGCTTCACTTTATATGGGAAAATATACAAATTATTGCCATCGTTTTTAGATTGCAATATACTTGAAATAAAACTGATACGGGTAATGCTGTGAAAGACATATATGGTATATATACTGTTATATTGTCAAAAAAAAGTCCAAATATTTAGAATATTTAGCAGTATACACCACTATTTGCATAAGATGCAGTATACAGAAGTAATACTTAATATAGTACAATCTCTAATATAGTTTAAAATATTTTCAACACCACTGATAACATGTTAAATGTAGATGGCCTTCTTCAGTGAAATTCTCCACTTGGAAGGGATTTTTTTTTAATCATCAGGCTTACTGGCAAAGAATACTCTTCCCCTCCAATGATGATATGAATCCCTCCCATCATTGCCGTGTATTATTGTCCGGGTCACCCTCAGTAGAGAGAGGTGAATGCCTGAGTACTCTCAGCGATCACCAGGAAAGAGGTCTTGCAAAGCGTGGCCGAATATGTGTGCATTCCCTCCTCCCCCCTTAAAGTGCAATAACTGTTCCGCTGGTGTTGATGAGGATAGCGCCCAAGCAGGTCGCAAATCGGTCAGGGCGGGGGGTAACAGCGACAGTGGCCTTTGATCTGCCTTCGCCACCCCGGCAGGAAGGAACGGAAGGGTTGATTTTCACGGCTTAGCGCCCCAGTCCCGCCTACGGACCCCCCCCCCCCCCCCCACCACCACCCAGCACCCCCCCACCACCCAGCTAGCCGGACAGTCCGACAGGCCCGAATAATCAATCAACGGTCTTTCTTCTCTCTCTTTCTCCTCCTCCCTTTTCACCACTCTCACACACTGTAAGTTACTCTTTCTTTGTTTGGGCTTCTCATTCCAGTCCTCTCTACTGTTCGCCTCAGGACTGAACCTGGCTGAGAGTGAACTTACAGGATGAGTAGTGTTGTTGAAGGTGTGAAGACATTATGAAACAGGCCTTCTTGGTGGGATACTCGCCCTTCTCAATTTTATGTTTGGAAGTTTATTCCATGGAAAACAATGGGACTCTGATCCCTCCTTCCAAAATGGTTATTATGAACCTTAAAGGTAGTTGCATTGCTCAATACAACTGAAGAGTTAGCCACCCATCGCTGAACTAAATGTGGGCAACGTGTGCAGAGAGCTTCTCCCCGTCATTACCCCATGCTTAGATACATCGATATGCTAACAGCTAAGATATTCCACAAGTTGTGTCAAGCGTCAGAGAAAGTTGTGTAACATTGTATACATTCAAAATAAAGCTAAGTAAAATGTGCACTCCAAAATGTCAATAAGTGCCCACCAGGAATTATTGGCAACCCTAGAAAATATGAGCAAAAAACAGGCTACAGAAAATGTATTTATCAACATGACCTTACACTCAAATTATGAGAAACCAATCTAGTCTTATTCAAAGAAATAAATTATTCATTAAAAAATTCATATTACCTCAAAAAAAAAAACTATTGCCAATGCTAGAAATAGTTACAAATAAAACCCACATAAATCAGGCAATGCCTATAGAAAAAATAGCTTCATGTCTGAAACTACATCCTATTTCCACCATAAAGCAACTGCAGTAGCTGTGATGAACCTGCCTATAAGTAGTTTTCTCCCACACACAGTGAGGAGGTTGGTTTGAGAGGCAAAAAACTTCTCTAAGGATCATAGTTTAGTTTGAGAATAGCAGAAGTTGCATTTTGGGGTCACCAAGTCTACAAAAGTATACTGTAATTATACACCACCTCTATGCCAGCAAGCTATTCAGAAGGCTTGCCAGAAGAAAGCCTCTACTGTCATCATACCACAACCGTGACGCCTGGAGTTTACTAAATGTTACCGGAAGGTGGTTTGGCGTAATAAGAGGTGTAGTTATGCAGAGAAGAGCCTTATCCTCACTGTGAAGTATGGTGGCGGATCTGTGATGTTGTGGGCCTATTTTTTCCTCCAAAGGCCCACTAAACCTTGTTAGGATACATGGCAGCATGGTCTAGATCAAATACCAGGAGATTATTAGACCAAAATCTGTCTGCCTCTGCCAGAAGGCTAAGTGTGGATCATGGTGGGATACTCCAGCAGGAAAAAAAAATCCAAAGAATACATAAAAATCTACACAAAAATGGTTGACTGGACCACAGAATCAAGGTTTTGCAATGACCATCCCAGGCCCCCTGACCTAAAACCCCATTGAAAACCAGTGGGGTGAACTATTATTGGCATCCCTGTCCCTTTGCCAAAATAACAGCACTGAATCTCCTGTAATGTTTGATGAGGTTGCAGAACACATAGCAAGGAATTTGAGACCATTCCTCTATACAGAGTTCTTGGTCCTCACTTGTGGACTCGCCTCTTCACACATCTTCTTCAAAATAAAAATTATTTTTTCATTAAAGATTACTTTTTCCTCTGATCAATGGTATCACAATTAAACTGTATAATTATACCATTATACAACATAGAAGACATTTCTGAGCATAGAAGACGATTAGATAAAAAAATAAACTAAATTTAATCCTGCACTTTTTGCTCATATTAATTGAGGTTGTCAATACTTCTCGTGGGCACTGTAGTACAAAGAGTCCTTTACAACCTTTAGTAATGTTAAAAAATGGTGACAGAGTACAGTATGTTTGATCACTATTGGATTCTGCAGAGATTTAATATAAACTTATACTGCTGTTTTAAATAATATACAATATTGTGTCCTGCTGAGGAAGGCAATGTAACACTATTATGTAGGAAACCATCTACAAAAAACTGTGAGCATTTTCCCCAATGGGCAAATTACCTTTCATTTGTGAGACTACTTTCCAGATAGCCAGTTAATGAATAATTACTATGCCAAGTTTAACCTAACAGAACTCAAATTACATTAATTAAACAAAGTGAAAAGAATAAGAATCTACATCACATAACCCTGAGCAAAGATCACCGTGGACAAAATACTCTGTGACTGATTCTATTTAAAGTGCGAATGAGATACATCTTTATTAAACATCACATCTTTATTTGGTATCAGGTTATAAGGGGGCATTGTGTTAATTAAGCAGGAAAGAATGTGTTATGCAGTGTCTGAGTGTAGCTAAGGGAATGAATGTTTCCACACAAATATCACATGAAAGTTTCTAAGCCTGTACAGGAGTGTCACGTTTGGCATTCAATTCAATTCAAATAACTTTATTTTTCACGTCAGGAATGTCACTTGTGAAATAGTGCATACACATACACACACACACACACACACACACACACACACACACTCACTAACAGGACAGACAGAAAACACAATAAATACACAACCTTATAAGTAAAAAATACGCTAACCCTGACACAAATATCATAATTTGGAATGTCAAGTTATTTTTGGGGAAATTTGGACAGAGGTGAGCCAAGTGACAAATATGTCTTTGATTAGTTTGCCATTTTTGTATATATACACAATACAAACCGAGATATAAAGCTCTCCTATACAGCTCTCCCTTATGGAAAAAAAAAATACTATAAAACTGCAATATATTGTAAATATATCAAAATGAAATATATTAATTGGGGGATGAAAGTTGTTCGGAAACTGTCGATAACTTATAATAAAGTGGCATGCAAACACACCAAATTTAAGAATCTGAATCTTTTATTGATTGGAATCATATACTTACACGTTGTTTTGTTTTTTTTAAAGGCAAACCGAAGGCTAA